>JAQHUG010000069.1:6134781-6166594 GCA_028555095.1 Dicrostonyx torquatus | reverse complement strand
CCTCCCTCCCTCCCTCCTCTTCTGCTTTTTCCCATGATGCCCATGCTCCCAATTTATTTAGGAGATCTTGTCTTTTTCTACTTCCCTTGTAGATTAGATCCATGTATGTTTCTTTTTGTTGTCTCGGTTCTCTGGGATTGTGAATTGTAGACTTGTTTTTCTTTGCTTTAATACCTTTAGAAATGTCTTCCTTTCATGCCATCTAGAATTATTTATTATAGAAGTATATCTATAGAAATATATCGAAATATATACAAACAATCACCTTTATTTTTCAGATTATAATATATCATTTCTCACTGTTCTTTTCTGCCTCCAAGCATTTGTGTGTATGTGGTATATGTGTGTATTCTTAATATATAAAACACATGCTCAGTCTGTATAATGTTACTTGTATGTATGTTTTCAGGATTGTTCATTTGATATTGCATAGCCTGTTGATGTGTACTCTTCCCCAGGGAAGATTATTCCTTCCATTCTCAGCATTCTTGAGTTGTCTGCTGTCCTTTGTGGCCTCATGGCCTTTCCCCGTCCACTTTAGCATGCCTGTTGTTGTCCTTGCTTGGCTCATGTTTAGGCAGTCATACTGGTGAGATTTTGTAGGTGTAGCTTCTGATTTTCCTAGGAGACACAATCTCATGGAGAACTCCGTGTTCTTCTGGCTCTTACATTCTTTTTGTCCCCTCTTCTGCAATGATCCCTGAGCAGTTTGTGTTTGGCAGTTGCATTGTAGATCTATCAGTTGGGACTGGGCTCCATAGTTGTGCAGTTTGATTGATTTGGTTCTCTGTAGTGGTCTGATTCAGAGAGAAGTTTCCTTGATGAGAGGACAAGATTTATCTTACTGGCTGCATATTTTTGTCTTCTTTTGTGTGTGGCTTTTAGATGATTTCTAAATTTTCTATATTTGAATATTTTATTTTAGAAAATATTCATGTTTGAACTATTTTTATTTTTCTATTATAAAACATGGTTTTATTGTTACTATTTTGTGTTGTAAGATTATTGTCTTCCTACAGCTGGGCTTAAATCTCTTTAATCTTGCTTTCTTTACCCTAGCTGTTTGTTTATTGTTAAATGCTTAAGTTTTGGGCATAGAAGTCTTTTGCAGTGTTCTGGAATAATCTCTGTTCCTTTCAGAAGCCAGTAGTGATTGGCATTGCACCTTGCTCCAGCTCAGTCCATCCTTTTAAAACTTCTCGTTTAATACCTGGCATGAACTTCCCATTTCTTCTGCCTCATCGTTGCTTCTAGAACCTGTTAGAACCTGAGCAATTGATTTGTTTGAGTTGATCTTAAGCATAAGACACTCCTTGAAATTAATGGAAGGACCTGCCATTTTTCCTCATGGCTTTGATGTGCCAAGTTGATTATCCATTTTAAATAGTTTTTTATACTTTTTATTTTCTTGTTTCTGTATTTTTCCCAGTTTTGTTTTAGGAAGCTGGTAAGTGTAGGATGTGGTAATGCTTTCAAGTAGAATGTCAGAGTGCTTGGTCAAGTTTTATATCACAGCAGTTTCCTAGATGAAACAAAACTTTTTTTACAAGGGCCTTTTAGAACTAATGTAGTAGAGGATTAAAATAATTAACTGCTAAATATAGTAAATTATATTTAATAATTGTAAATATTACGTAAAGTGGGTGGGTGGCTGGTAATGCATACATATGGATTTGCAAAGAAATTGCAGGGAGTAGTCTAATGCCAGTGTCACTCTAAATCCAATCCCTGTGCTGAATGAGAGTGTGGTCTATCTGGTAGGGCACCTGTTTTTTTCCACCCCATGGGGAGGTGGGCCGGAGTGGGGTTGGGTGAGCAACAGTGCAGCAGCCACAACAACTGTGACCTTCTTCCTTGTAGGCTGGCCACTGGGTCGCTTTTTAACCTAACAGTTACAAAAATCCACTCACTGTGAATAAAAGAGAAATTTTTTTGGGGTGGTGGTGGAGGTGTAAGTTCCAGTTGCTATGCCATTCAGACATCTGAGTGCTGGCTGGGAGGTTAGACACTGGGCAATTTCTTATAACCAATGGCTTGGGATAATGGTAATGGTCAGCAGTAGGAAAGAAGACGTTGGGGTCATATTCATTCTTTTTGCCTAGGGCTTCTGACTACTCCAGCTCAGTGCCATTTAACTCCAACTCAGGACAGAAATTTCTGCTCAGGGACCAGTTAGTTTTAAGAACATCATGACCTTTTACCCTTTGGGATCTGTGGGCTCAGGGAAAGCACATTCTTCTTTGCTCCTGTTGCCACCCACAGCATGATAATACATTTCTCCTATCTCCTGTGGGTTCACCTCTGGTTTTCAGTCATTAGCGCCCCCCCCTTATCTCTATTCACCGAGTAGATTTTGTAACTGTTGGGTTAAGAAGCTATCCAGTGCCCAGCCTATAGGAGGAAGGTCATAGTTGTTGTTGCTCATCCTGCCTGACTCTTGCCCACCTCCCCATAGAGTGGAAACAAGCAGGTGCACTATCAGGTAAACCATGCTCTCACTGGCACAGGGATTGGATTTAGAGAGTCCCATGAGCATTTCAGCCATTTAGAGTGGTTTAGCATTATATGTAAATCAGATGGCATACATAAGCTCTGGGAGCTCTTGAAGAACAGTTATAGTTGTTCATCATTAGCATGTTTTGGTAGAGGAAACATTACATAGTCTTGTACTGTAACTTTGGGTGGGGTTTCTTCCTCCAACTTCCAGTATCCATGGAAGAGGAGGCCTGGTTGCCCATAGGTGGAATGAAGACAGAGTCAGAAATGGGTGGAGGGTGGCACTACCTGCTCTTACTGAATTTAAACAGGATGTGACAGTGTTGATTTGAAAGTGTAGATCCGCAGGAGTCTTTAGGGTAGAAAAGTATATCAGACACTGAAAGGGAATGCAACGGATTTGTCAGCTTTGAAAGCAAACCAGGCTATTTTGAGATCATCTTTTAATGCTGCTGCACAGTGTTTTTTTTTTTTAATATAGAAGACTTATAGTAAACCTTGAAAAGTTCATGAAAGTTATTATTATGTTTTTCTTTTATCCTTTATTTCTTTATATGTCTCTGCTTTATCTGGAAGATAGCCCAAAGGCTTTTTCTTTCTTCTTCATAGCCACATTTGCTCAGCTCTCAGAACTTAGTATTGGTTTTTCCTTATTTTCTTATGCCTGCTGATTCACATTTCTACTTTCCCTTACTGATCCTTTCTTCCTCTGTCTTCTACACAGTGGCTTACTTTGCTATCATCAAATAGTAATTTCAGCTGTTGTAGAAACCGGGAAGCGTTTAAATGAGACTGACCTGGGTTTTAAGTCTTTATGTGGTTTGTAATGACCAATCTAACTTCTTCTTTTTACTCTACTTTCTTTTGCCTATAAAGTGGTGTACTATCATTTTTAGTCTGAATTTTGAATGAGTTTTACGTAGTCCCTGCACATGCTAGGCATTCAAACATTACATAGCTCTTTGCTATTTATCGTTTCCCAAGCTTATTTAGGGGCTCTCGAGTAGTTCACTTTGGATCCCTAAGATGTTTAACTGCAGCCTTTAGCATTTTATTTTCTATATATGCAGCTTGCCTGCCTGAGAGCTGCTGGCTTCATCGCTTAGCTCTGAGATTTTTGTTCTCTTTCCATTGTAATATTTATCCTAGTGTTCTTGACTTTTATTTTGAATGGCCTATTCTCAAGTGTCATCTTAATTTGATTTGTTATGCTAATATCTTAACAAATAATTTGCTTACTAATTAGTCTATGTGTAAGAAACCAAGGTACCTACTTGCATACAAAATTTCCTATGCAAAAACCCATAGTTCAGCATTTCAGTGGTGGCAGGGGATTGTTGCAGCACATGAGGAAACTTCTGCTCTCTCACACATGAGTGGCAGCGACATTACACTAGAATACGTGGGGTTGTTGGAGTCATTTAAATTGTTGAACAGAATACCTTTTGAACATTTCTGTTCCCAGTTTACCTTTCTTCTTCTATCATAAACACCTCTGAATTAATTTTTTATTTCTAGTTGTTTCTTTCTTTCATCTAATTATATATATAAAACTGCAAAATTAATCTTCCAATGCTTAACTGTTGAAAAAAAAACCTGACCATTTCATAGCAAAAAAAGGAACCCTCATAGGTTTATGCTATGGCCTCTGCTTCAATACCTATTTCTTACATGCCCTTTATGCATACTTGGCTTTTAGAGTGGTTCATAAGAAGTTTGAGATATTTGGAGATGTATGTGTCATTGGAAACACTTAGTGGGTAGGGTCCTAAATGCTAAATAGGACAGTCATGTCCACTTAAGATTTGACCTACCCAAACTGGGAGCAGCTTATTCATAGAAAAGCACATCATAATTTCCCACACCAGATTTTTTTTTCCATGCATACTTCATGCTTTCTTTCTGCTTTCCTTTTCCTGCTCGGCTCCTGCCTGGATTGCTCTCTCTGCTGTGGTGTTTTCTGTTCCCCACTCTTCAGCATTCAGCAGGTAGGACCATCTCTATGAAGCTTCTCCTGCTGAGCTGCCTCCAGACTTGACCCACATCTTATTTTATGTTCCACATTATTACTCCTCCTCCCCTCCTCTCCCACCCTCTCTCCCTTCCTCCTTTCTTTGTAGCAGTTATGTCATTTTTCTGTCTTTTTTGTAATTGCTTTCATATTACTCTGAAATAGACATGGTAGTTTTGGTCGGAAAATTGAAACGACATGTAAAACAAACAAAGGATTTTGTGGTAAATAGGATGGTAGTATATGTATAGTAGGCTGGGTACCTGTGTCAGATTTATTTTGCTAGTTAGGATAATAAGGTGCCAACATTGCCAATGCCTTTTAGATTCCAGACTCCTGATGTTATTAGTGACCATGTAAAGCCCCATGAGGCTAACTTATCTAGTAAGAATCCCAACAGGAATGATTTCAGTATAATTGTATTGCTGTTTTCTTTGACATCTCAAATTTTGACCTGAAATCACTACTTCTTCAAAGATATCATCCATTGTCATTTTGTTCCTGATATAATAAAAACCTGTCCCAGTCTGTCTGCAGTTTAACTCACTAATCATAATGAAACCATTAGTCTGTCTTATTTCTTTTGCAAGAATTGTTTCAGTGCTATAACTGAGAAATTAGACAATGAGAAGACACAATCCTTAATTTTAGACTCCTTGTATCCAGTTGGACCAACTAGAAGACCAGAGCAACAGGTGGCCAAGTTCCTGAAGAATAATTTTCAGCACACTATGGTTCAGTTGCCCAAGGTGTCCTGTGGCTAAAAAGAGTGGGTTCTTCATGATTCTGGCATCATTTAGAATCTTACTGAGCTATAGAAAACTCAAGTTTTATGATTTCTTATTAGGCTGTACTGCAGAGACACTAACACTGCCCTGTCAGAGAGAAACACGAGAGATTTTCCCACAGGCAAAATGCACCAGATAGTAAAACATATGCAATTCTATTGCTGCACAGTGGGGGTAGGGTGTGGTGGGGACCAAAAACAGCTGTCAAAGCAAAGGTGTCTGGTGAGAGTGGGTATTCACAGGAGGATGCTGTCATCCTTTTTTGAAGAGGTTTAGGCAAATGTTGATTGATTAACTGTGTGGTAGGAACCTGGAGGAGATATGAAAAGACTTTCAAGTTCCCATAGAACCCATAGGTGTTCTGTTTCTGTGGGTCTTTTAATTCATAAGATGTTGAGAACAGTTAGGTCTCATAAAATAATGCATTATTCTTAATTTTCCTAT
Organism: Dicrostonyx torquatus; assembly: GCA_028555095.1. Taxonomy (NCBI): domain Eukaryota; kingdom Metazoa; phylum Chordata; class Mammalia; order Rodentia; family Cricetidae; genus Dicrostonyx; species Dicrostonyx torquatus. Next base: position 6,160,855 of record JAQHUG010000069.1, on the reverse strand, counting down.
ACACTGATTATAAGTATATTAAGTACTTCTTGCTAAAGCTGTCTATACCTTATGGCAATTATCTTGCTTGCTTTAGTTTTTTGTTTTGTTTTTAAAATGTATCCAGTATACCAACTGATAAAACTAAAATGCTGAATTCAAGAAAAATGGAACTGGCTTATTGCTATGATCATTGACTTTCCTTTATAATTTTAAAGCAAATTCAGTGAGTGGCTGATTGATATAGGATCTTATGTACTGTAGTTTAGATTTGTTTAGAATTCAATATGTAGTACTGAGTGGTTTTAAATGACTGCAGTCCTCTTTCCTTTGCCTCCCAAGTTCTGCGGTGAGCCATTACGGCTGGTTTCCTCTGTAATTTTAGCTGATTCCAGTTTTTTCACCTTGCTCGTCCAGAGATAATAGCAGGGTATTGTTTCATAAGAGTTAGGAAAGGAAGAAGAAACTTTTGTTTCCGGATTTTTTATTTGGGATAGAAATCTGGCTATGAACTTTTGTGATTTGACTGGTACATCTTAACTTTTTTTTTCTTCCAATTTTACCTTTTATCCAAGGATTATCTACTGGTTAGCCTTAGAGAGCAAAGTGGTCAGATGCCCATATATCTGTTTGGTAGCTTCCCTTCTAATAATAATAATAATAATAATAATAATAATAATAATAATAATAATAATGATAATGATAATAATAATAATAAACCAAAGCAAGAGTAATTGTAATGAAGCGTTGCTTTAGCAACAAAACTACCCCAAGCATCCTTTTCAGTCTTGTGAACACACAGTATTATTACCTGAGTTATTCATAATAATTATTTCAAAGCGGGGAACCCTACATATAGAAATACAGTAGCTCTTCTCAGAACCTGGTCTGGTTCAGATCAGTTCCCACATCAGTTTAGCCTGAGTTGTGTGGCAATTTTTTCGAGAAGGCATTCCTGCTTAGGTGTCCTCACAGTTAAGCTGCAGTATTTTGATTCTCCCCTGGATTGTCTTGTTCGCATCCTTAGTAACAGCTTTTAGTGGTGTGTGTGTGTGTGTGTGTGTGTGTGTGTGTGTGTGTGTGTGTGTGTGTGTGTTTCAGGGGGGGACGCTGATGATGATCAAGCCTAGGGCCTCATATACTAGGCAGTAGCTTTACCAACAGGATTTATCATTAGTCTCCTCTTGTTTTTTGACCACCTTTTAAAGCAAAGATGTATTTAAATGCTGACCTCCCTTGTTGTTGGAGTACAGTTACAGCTGAGGTGTGCTTATTTTCTGGGAGAAAGGTGAAGCTATTTTAGTAGAATCTTCATTGGAGCAGTAGTCTCTGTGATTCATTGCACATGGCACTGTGCAGAGCCATGCTCAGTTACCACATTCTCACTAGGAATGTGATATCCTTCTGCTCTTCAGATGGTGTGTATTTCCTTTGAGGTTATGATACCTCAAGCAGCCCCCAGAGTTTATTTTTCTGCTTAAGCCTCATTCTGTCATAGGTTACAGTCCTTTGGGTGCAGATATGGGTTGTTAGTTTGCTGAAAATAGAATTTAATTGGCTACTATACAGAGTAATGATTTTTAATTTGGCAAGAGAGTCATGATTCAATCAGCCTATTAGGTCTTTAAAGTTGTGTGGAAGGGAGAATAAGTAGCTAAAGCCCATTGGGAACCTCTGCGTGATTGTGTACACTGGCGCTCCTGGCCATCTTCAATATCAGGGATGATGGTGGGCATTTAGTTGTCTGAACTGAGATTTTTTTTTTTAATATGCTATACATTTGCTTCATATGGGAATACCAAAGAGTAGAAGGACTCAGAGGTGAAGGATTATCTTGTCCCTAGTTTTCTAGGTAGGAAAGAGAAAGATTGGAGCAGTAGTGTAGCTGACCAGTGATTTCTTCTTAAATTCAACAAAGATACAGCAGGAGTGTGGGGACTAATGATCAGATGACACTTACAGGGAGTAAGGAAAATAACTCTTGCTTTATTTTTGTTAAAGGGTGTCACTGTCTAGTATGCCACCTTTTTTGATTTGGATATGCAGAACTATGGTGCTGTTCCCAGCAGATTAACCAGATGTGCCCACCATTACGGAAGTGATGTCTGACAGCTGTTACCTAAACTCTGCATTTACCTAATTCTATCTTCTTCAGCCTTTTTAATTTTCTGAAGCCTTATTAGATGTGGATATGTTTTACTCACGAGGAATATGCTTCTTCTCTTTGGTGATTGACAAGGTATTGGTCTGGTGACAGTGATTAGCAGAATACTGTGATTCCCATTCCCCCTGGTGAATATTGTATTAACAGACTAGCAGCATTTTCTTGCTGTCACAGTCATTTGATGTCATGGGGAAATGGATTTCCTTTCATTTTTAGGTTTTATAGATCAGTGCTTATGAGAGAGGCAGGGTGCATTTGCCACAATGATGATCGAGATTGCCGAATGCAAAGGAGGTTGTAGGCCAGACACATTCACCCTTTCCCATGGGTCCTGTAGTGGCTGTACTTGCTGGCTCATTTGCCTCTTGTGACATTTCACCAAGGGGGAACATGTTTAGTTATCAAGTATTTATTGAATGTCTTTTATATCTAGCTTTTTATGAGCTATATAAAGAAGACTCTAATCTAAAACTGTATCATAAAAATTGGTTTTATTGTGCATGAAGATGAGAATCTATTTTTATTTATGGGTGGGGGAAGATAGAGTCTCCCTATGGTGTAGCCTGCTTGTACTCGAACTCATCTGTCTCTTTGGGAGTAAAGGCCTGTGTCACCATGTCTTAAACATTTATTATTTATTATGTGTATGAGTGTTGCCTGATAGCACTGTGCATGTGGAGGCCAGAAGTCACATCCCTTGGGACTTTCAGATCCTCTGGGATTTAGAGTTGTGAGGTGTAATGTGGGTGCTGGGAATTGATCCTTGGTTCTCTATAATAAGAGTCAGTGCTCTTATATGGTGAGCCATCTCTCCATGCCTTCTCCTCTTTTTAATGTTGACATTTTAATTGTATTGCTAGGAAAAATGTTAAATAAGAATATTGAGGGTTCTTAGATATTCTATAGAAAACCACCACCACACCTAGATTGATGCCTTAGTAGATATGCCCAATCCTCTGACATTGGGACAGGACGTTATTATATACAGAGTTCATGTTTGAGAATCATGCATTCAAGTCACTAAAAACACACTTGATACTAAGTATTTTGTGAATTAAAATTTTGATGCTATATTTTATTTCTTTTGTTGTGACTCTGTGCTTATTATGTTCCATTAGCTTTTTGTAAATTATTACTGAAAGAGGCAAAAGTGAAGGTTAATTGTGTCCATCATATAAAATGTATCTCAGTTACTTAAGGGTTCAGAACACTACCTGTAAAAAATAAAAATAAATAATAAATAAAAAAATAAAGACACTCCCCAAAAAAAACAAACACAAGTTTTGCAATAAAAAGTCATAATATTTTAAATAAATTTTCAATTTTACGTTGTACTATTTTCATTTTAATGTCCAGTGCTGCTGTCGGTGGCCTGTGGTTGACAGATATTACATGTCTGTGTATTTTAAAGCAAACATAATGAAGAGAACCCTACCCACTTTGGTTGACTTCTGCACCTAGGTCACGGTATATAATAATCACTTTTTTTGGGGGGGGGTTTCGAGACAGGGTTTCTCTGTAGCTTTGTAGCCTAGCTACAAACTAGCTCTTGTAGACCAGACTGGCCTTGAACTCACAGAGATCCGCCTGCCTCTGCCCACCCCCCCACAGTGCTAGGATTAAAGGCGGGTGCCACCATTGCCTAGCAATAATCACTTTCTATAGTCACAGATAGTGGAGCTAAACTGCAGAGTACTGTCCCAAGACCTCCACCCCATCCCCACAACCTGGGGAAGCTTACATCAACTGTCTCATATACATAGCTTTTTGACGCCTGGTTTGAAGTATCCTCTTTGATCTCTCCTCCTACATAGCTGCTCACTTGGTCTTTGTAAAGTTCAAATTGTGTCACCTTTTCCCCAGACGTTTTCCCCTCACTTCACATATAACAGCAAAACTGGACTTTTCATAATTTGTCCATGGCTCTCTCCCATAATTACTCCATGTCCACTTTCCTTGAACTCTCTTCTTTCCTATTGCCTCCTTTTCCTCCCTCTGGAAAACAAGCTCATCTTCAGGTCTGAAAGCTAAAGAGAAGCGTGTCTTTACCCCTTACACCTGACATGATTTCCTACAAGACTGAAGAACTGCTTCTCAAAAGGCATAATTTCAGAGTGATGGACTGTCTTTCAATCTGGAGTAATTTACTAGCCCGTCAGTGCATTGTTATTTTATTTTATTTTATTTTGTGATTGTTGCGGAAGACATCACCTTGTCAGTACTGAGTCCAATGACTTGTGTTTTCTTGAGCTCTAATTAGTATCGAAATGACAGGAATCGGGCCGGGCGGTGGTGGCACACACCTTTAATCCCAGCACTCGGGAGGCAAGGCAGGCGGATCTTTGTGAGTTCGAGACCAGCCTGGTCTACAAGAGCTAGTTCCAGTGCAGGCTCCAAAGCCACAGAGAAACCCTGTCTCAAAACCAAAAAAAAAAAAAAGGGAAAAAGACAGAAATCTGAATTCAGTATGTTAATGAAGAGGGAAAGTAATAAGGTTTGATGACTTATTGAAAGGAAGAGAATAGTATGAGAATAAATTTTAGAGAAAGCCATGTGTTCCTTGACAGCAATAAGGCCTAAAGAAATTTGTCAACCAAGGATTGATGTGTGTGAAAGCAAGACAGGCCTTCTGATTACCCGTGGGAGGGAGGAAAGGATGTCCAAGCAGAAATTAATTGGAAGATGAACAGTGCAATGAGCAAGGGCAAGACATGCAGCCTCTCCCAAGATTGTTTAATGACTCCTTCTGTCATGTGCTGAGTCCAATCATAACAAAGGCTAAAATGATATTGATTCATTTTGTGACATCTGATGCATTCTACTCAAGAAATGATATGCTTATACAAGTTTATTAATTGGGAGGTGACACTCTTTAAGAAATATTACCTGTGATACCCACTAGGGAGTTGATCTAAAAGTAATTTAACAGTTCAGTATCTTTCTGGGTGACTATAATTGCTAGAAGTTCGATAGTCATGAAATTTAGTTAGTATTCTTGCTATTGAATTGATTCTTAATGTTTATTTGTAAAACCTCAAATGTTTGTCTAAAGCCTTAATTTCTTTCTCAGTGTTACCAATCATATACTCCCTTGATATGAGATATCAATTTTACACGCAAGCAAAATAGTATTTAATGGTGGCTGACAGGGTAGTGTTTAAGGACAGTATATTGGATACTTAAATTTTTCTATTATTTGACTCTTGGCACAGATCATTGGATTTAAGTTGTACTGAGATTGCAGATGTAGGTGCCTTAATAACCCCTGATATGCTGCCTGTTTATTTAGTCCCAGACTTTTTTATTTATTTATTCATTTATTCATTTATTCATTTATTCATTCATTTATTTATTTATTTATTTATTTATTTGGTTTTTCGAGACAGGGTTTCTCTGCCTCCCAAGTGCTGGGATTAAAAGTGTGTTCCACCACCGCCCGGCATCCTGGACTTTCTTATACCTTTCTGCTTTCCAAGCATGCACAGCTTCTGCTTCATATACTTGCATTAGGAAAGACATTTGAAAACTATGAGGGGCAATTTTCAGGATGCTCTTCCTGGCATCGAGCATGTAGCCACACCAGTTTTATATGTTTTGTTGATAGCAGGTTTTATTTTATTTTTATTTTATTTCTTAGGCTTAACTTCTTGATTATACCTAATGACCCAGGGTTTTATCACATGCAGACTTTTTGGGAAGCCTGGAGCTCACGCTCTGTTTTATGCGCATACCATTTTCTCTTGAATTTTGTTTTAAATTGATCCCTGTGTATTTTAGGCATATGCAATGTCTTTTTAATGGCCTCTTGGGTAAAATACATTGTTCAGTTAGATAAGTAAATGATATCGTCTGGATTACTGAGCATGACTCATTTTAAATCACATTTGAAACAATTTCTTTGTTCACCCATGTGTCTTCCTGATTTGTAATACCCTTAGCTTTTCAAATAAGCCATAGAGACCAGGATTTGGGGTAACAGCTCACCCTGAGGACTCTATCCTTAATGTCTTCCCTTTCATCTGTTGCTGGTTTTTGTTTGATCCTTTTCTATATTTCTCTTCGTTGCTTGTGTGCATGCATGCGCATGTGTGGTCTAAAAATTGACTATTTGAATTAAATTACATGAAAATGTGAAATGATTAAGTTGACATGATACTGTACATATAATGTGCTGTTGACTGAAATACCTTTATGGTTGGTTCAGATTATGTAAATTTGCTCTAATTTCTCCCACCTCTCAATTAGGGAATGTCAGGGCACACACTCCTCTTATTGTTTTTACTTACTTGTTCATCTGCCCTTTGGAACAATTTACTCCTAAGGCCTTACCACTCTGAACTCTTAGCTTACAGCGTTGGTGTGTGGTTGGAAGGGATAATATCTCTAATTATTGAACACCACATAAAGCTCTTAATAAAATGGAAAAAAAGCAGAGCCATTAATGTTTGCTTTATTCTTTTTATCTTCTCTCGTCTTGAACAGTTTAGCTTTACTAGAGCTAAACTAGATGAAGTAAATAATGATAATTCCAAAGAGATGTTTTCAAGGCAATGGCAGTTGGAGTGGAAAAGGTGTAGCTCTTTATATTGTTCCTGAAATTCTGCCGCTACAAGTGACTATATCAATAGTCAATTTACAAAATCAGTGTATGATTTAAAAGCTCTAAGATAGTAGCTATGGAGATAGACAATACCGTGTGTGGGTGTGCACTGTGCATGCGTGTCATGTCATGCATTGTAGAGGTCAAAATACAAATTTGTGGTGTAGACGTCTCTACCTTTTTGTGGGCTCGGGGTCACATTTCTCATTGACAAGCATCTTGATCCACTGAACCTTCTTACTGACCCCAACAGGATATTTTAAAAGTGTCTGTGTCATGAGAAGGGTTTGATTGTTTTATTTTGTTGAGATTTTTTTTTCTCTTACAGTAAATTTTACACAATGCTATTTGATTTCTATTTGAATTGATTGGCATGATGGCCCACTAAATGTTTGCTCATTAGTGTAGAGACTAGAGAAGACCAAGTAATATAATCCAGCAATTTGTACGACCTACAAAATTTAAATATAAAATATTTGACCTCATTCAACAGGATTGTGAACAGATGGGAACAATGCCAGCAATTTAAACTGGTCTAATTTACCAAAAACTTCACAATTACATAGGTTTTAGTAACAATGCTTTTGCCTGAGATCATTGCTAAACATTTACCACTCAAATGACCAAATGTCCATAATTGCTGGATTTGAGGAGCCACTGTTGTTAGAGGTAGAGTGACAGCTTATTAGTCAGTAACTTTAGCCTAAAATAACTGCAGCTCTTCTGGCTATTGAGTTCTTCACCTAACCTGGTTAACTTTAGTGGTGGAGCAGGGAGGGCATAGTCCGAGGTTACTAACTCATCAACCAGATTATCTGGCCTTTCTACTTTTTCACTGTATATACACGGTTGCTTTCTGATCCAAGGATCTTTCATTCTTGATCATAAGGAGAAACCGATTATTTCCTCGTTGGTTAGTAATGCCCCTGGGGCTACGTGTGCTCTAGTTGCTTCTTTTCTCTTCCTTCCTTCTCTTTTTTTCATTCCTCCATAGTTCCCAGCTGGGATTCAAACTTTTACACAGCTTGTGTCTAGAAGATCTAAGACTTTTACAGATTTTTTTGCCTTTGGATTTTTGAAAATGAACATTTTAAAAGTTTCTTTCTCATTTAGAAGATTTCCATGTAGTGCCCATCTCTGGACAGACTGACAATTAATGCTGTGGGGGTGGGGACGGTGGAGAAAGCTATACTCATCACATTGTCTGATGTGCTCTACTTGCCATTTCCTTTCTTTGACCTGATTTAATCAAAATATTTCCACCTCAAAGGAGCTGCTCAAGAATGCACGTACTCTCACTCCTAGCTGGTGGCACAGCTTTGATGTCCTCATGCCCTTGGTTGAATGTGAATTGTACAACATGGTGCATTTGCAAAAAATCATAGGGAATTGACCCATTTAATGTAATGTTCCTAGGCTGATGGGCCTTTAGAGCTGGAAGGAACATCATTTAGATCTTGCCAATTCTTTTTTTAAACAGAGGTGGAAATTGAAGTCCAGAGAGATTAAGTAATTTTATTCAACAAACATTAATTGAGCAGTGCACCATGTGTTAGACACAGTACCAGGTGCCGGGGGCTACAGAGATGAATAAGTTTTAAGTCCCTGCTGGAGACAAGTACATAGTTCTCAGATCATACAGTTTGCAATTAGCAGATCAGGGCATAGAGTATTTGTGAATCATTCATGATTAGATCTTTCTGGATTGCTAAGACGGTATTTAGCTCAACTGTCTGTCTCTTTTGCTATCTTTTAATCGTTCAATGGATGGTTTTTTACTTCTTTTAAAACTAAATCCAGCATTCATCTGAACTAATACCCTCTTTTTAACTAATGCTCATTATTGAAAGATGACTATAAACTAGATGCCTCTATTTTCCCAGCTACTCAGCTGCCTAGTATTTGACGGAAGCAGCCCTTTCCACCCGTGTGTGTGTGTTAGACTTCCTGTGTACATGGTTATTATTATGACGTGTTGTAATGTTTGGGCTCTATTTGTCGTACCTTCCTTCAAGTTCTCTCTTCCCTTTCAAACTTTGATTTCCATAGAGTTTCAACTTCCCACTTCTCAAATAGACCATATGCCTATGCATCTTTGTAACAAGTGGCCATTTATCCTTCAATCTTAGTTTAAATGTCCTTCTATGAACCTTACCACCTTTTCAAGTTTCTGCGTCCTGTTCATAGTGCCTCATGTTTGTTTCCAGCCCTGTAGTTCTTAGCCTGCATATCAGTCTTTCCCCTTTTCTCCTGTTGAGAACAAGAACAGTTTCTCCAATAACTGGTATATGCATACCCTTTTTAAACAATGTAATTGACTTACCCAGGTTACTTCACACTTGTTCAGGAAAATCTGTGTGATGGCTTTGTTTTCCCTTTCCTCTAAACTCCAGTCCATTCTCCTGTCGTCCCTCTCCACATTTTGCTGACTTTATCAGCCAGGATCTTTCACTGTTGCCAAATAGCAGCTCCTAGTGGTTTGTTGTTAATGGTAAATTGATAGTTCTATCAATTGCCTGTCAGTATATTAATTCAGTTAAGAAGCTTAAATATAACCCTTAGTTATACTGCAGTCGATTGGCAAACCCTTTTTTAATTCATAAATTATATGCGCATAAACTTGAGCTTAGCCCTCTCTGATTAAATCTGAGTTTATAATTAGTGTGAGATAAATTATTGAATTTTTTTTTTACAGCTAAAGTAAGGGAATTTTACACTTTCCATTTTGTCAGAGAAAATGTCCTATATAGCAATACTGTTTGCATACTTAATTTTAGCCTAGACATTTGGGACCACCAGCATGCAGGTAGTCCCCAGCATGCATAAGGTATATATCTGCTTTCTAGGAAGTTCAGTATGCAAGCTGCAAAAAGTCAGGTGTATAGAGGTTGGTTTCTCTCATAATCTGCTTGTTACATTAGTTGTTATATCTGTTTACTGAGTTTGGCTCTCCATGTAACTCAGGTTGGGGACCTCTTGCTGTGTACTTTTCCTCACTGAAAATTATAAGAATAAAGTTACAACATTCTAAAATGAGGAGTCTCCTCAGAGTAAGAGTTACATGTTGTCATCAGAGCATTCAGAAAGAATCATTTATGTTTTTAGGATAGCCTTTTCTTTTACACTAGATTTGTTCTGATGGCAAACTTTTATATATTATCTCTTTTTAAGGACATAGAAGTAATGATGAAGATTTTCAGGCTGGTGTGGTTGTGATTTTTATTTTGTTTGTTTCTTTTTGTTTTGTTTTATGGTAATCTCCTGATCTTGGATTGTGCTCAAATCTGTAAGATTTATTAGGTAAACATTGTGTGGCTTGGTGGCAAGATGCTCTGGCTTTCTCATTAGCAGTGACCCTGGGTAGTTTTCTCACAGTCAGCAGCATTTGTTGGAGCTGCCCAGCATTGTCATCTAGTGGTTAGGAGAGCCCTGCTCCAGGTGAGGAGGTCACCTTGTCCAGCTCTCCCAGAGAGTGGGAGTTGGTTCACACACAGTACAGTTAGTTTCCCTTTTCTCCTCTCACTTGAGTTCTGCTCTTCTAGGTGCATGGGCTTAGTGCTTAGACAAAAGGAACACAGCCGCTTTTCTCTTATGCCGAGCTGTTGGAGAGGAGGCGTGGGGACTTTAGTGTCTTGTTCTAGTCTCCAGTGCCAATTGATCTCGGAGTCTGTCTTCGAGTGGTGTGTCCAAGGATCTCCACTCCTCTGAGCCTCTCCTTTTTGTAAAAAAGAATTAAATATAATTTAATATAAGTATAATATTCATATTTAATATAAATATAATTGAGAATTAAATGGGTATAAACAGAAACTGCTTGTTTGTTTCTGAGCTGCTTAGACCCAAATAATCACACAGAAACTTTATTAATTACAATACTATTTGGCTTCTTATTAACTAACTCTTACATCTTAAATTAACCCATTTTTGTTAATCTGTGTATCGCCACGAGCTGTGGCTTACCTGAAAGGTTCTGATGGCTTCTGCCTGCGTCGTTTTCCTTTGGCAGCTACATGGTGTCTCTCCAACTCTGCCCACACTCTCTCTTTATCTATGTTCGGATTTCCCAGATTTCCTGCCTGGCTTTACTCTGCAAAACAGCTTTATTCATCAAGCAATAAAGGAGCACATATACAGAAGGACATCTCCCATCAGAATGGTGTTTTTATCAAGAAGCCATTATGCTGCTTTTGCCCTTCAGGGATATAAGGGATGCATGTACCTACTTGGGCCAGACATGCTGAGGAAAGAGAGGAGTCTGACTATAATTCAAAGAAGTTTTCCTGCGAAGCAGTGGTGGTGCTTGAACATGATTTTGTTTTTTGTTTGTTTGTTTATTTAAGACAAGATTTTACAGTGTGACTCTGGCTGGCTTGGAACTACCAGAGTTCCACCTTTCTCTGTCTCCCAAGTGTTAGGATTAAAGGCATGTGCCACTGATACCTGGCTTGAACATGTTTTTGCAAAACATTTGTTTTTTTAATTGATAAATTGATTTAATTGACTTTAACTGAGATGACAGTCACACTCAGCTAAATAAATAATATAAAAGGAGTCTAATTGGTGGTTTTATGGGGTTATTCGAGAAGCAGACAATTTGAAGGTCGTTTTTAGGATCAGAAATGGGCCAACTTGATCAGTTCTGTTCATAAATTATAATTGAGTAATCTCTTAGCGCTCAACGTAATACCAATATTTGTATCTGAAAATTCTCATAGTAGTGCGGAAATTGAATTTGATCACATGTGGCTGCTGGGAATTGAACTCAGGACCTCTGGAAGAGCAGTCAGTGCTCTTAACCACTGAGCCACCTCTCCAGCCCCCATAAAAAATATTCTTAAATACACACAATTTCATTTTCTTTTATGGCTTGATCTGAAGAATTGCAAAATTATTCTCCCAGATCTGTGTGCCAGTCTCAAGTTCCTCACAGAGCAAACAGCTATGGAGTCAGAGACTCCTGGTTGTGCTTGCTCTCCTCCCCTCACAAGGCACTGCCCTGTGAGCTTCTGTCACTTGTGAACTTGTTTACTGGGACCAATCAATAGCAGTAAAAGGTGGCAAACAGGTGCTCTGTGGTCAGTTTCCGATGTGGTGAAGGACATCTAACAATAACCTCCACTGAGTTCTTGTTAAGGTCCTTTCTTCATGTGTTAGGTCAAGACAGACTGTGTTATCTATAGTGAAACTGTTGTGACTGCTGGATGCTGAGTGTGCGTGCGTGCATGTGTGTGGTGTTTGTGATGGTTGTGTTTCTCTCTACTTGCCCATTTTTCTTCATTGTATTGGTGGGTAGTAAATGGTAGAGCCTTTTGGTTCATGCCATGTACACCATACAGTAAAGGAAAGTGGTCTTCATTGTGTGATATGAGACGGGTGCCTGTTGTAGAATGACTGAGAGTAGGGTGGCTTGGTGGTACTAGACTTGGCAGCTTAATTTAAACCTTGGAGGAATGCAACTGGCCAAACAGAAAGTTGGTGTTTTAAGGGAAGTCTTTTTGCTGTGCACTTACATAATTCAGTCTCCTGTTTTGAAATGCACAAGAATTTATTGTACAAATTTGACTGGAACTCTCGCTCAATTGAAGATTCCTCTAGCACCAGCTAAATAATAGTGTCATATCGAGCATCATTTTTTCTTCTGTGTTGTTCTAGGAAGAAACTTTTATAATTATTATCATTTTTAATATGGTGAAGAAAAGATATTCACAAAGAAGCATTTCTCTACAGAATGATACAATCCTCCAAATAGACCCATCCCTCTCTTGTTGGTTGTAGAGAACATCAGTGTCCTATTGTAAGAGATGCAATTTTGCTCTAGTTCTTTTTCTCTTCGAGAGCTGTGTGAGGGCTTGTGTAGCACTTTGCTGTGCTGGATACTTTTACCTGGTTCTAGTCTGTTCTTTAATGGGGCTGCTTCTTCTGAGGGCATTGACTCTCCATTTTTTTGCATTGGTATGATGGGCAAAAAATGGAGAAGATTTCAACATTACTAGAAAATATGATTTGAGGCCAGCTGGTTAATTATGAGCCTTCAATGAAAAGGAATTTGGTGCAGGTAGGGCATAGTCAGTTGTGAGATAAGTGGTTCCTGCTGCTATATAGGATACCTATACTCTACCTCCAAAACCTCTGTGTTACCCTTTGCATTCAATTTTTAAGTTTTTATTATTTATCAACTACTGTTACTTTTGTCTTTTTCTGTGCTGGGGATCAAAGTCAGTGCTTTGTGTATGCTCTACCGCTCAGCTACATCCCAGCAGAACTTTTGTCTTGAAGGAACACTTTTCCCGTCTCCGTTTCTCTTCCACCTGTAGACTCTGGCTTGTTGTGGTTGTCATTGCCAGTGAAAGACTTTCCCCCTTTAATACAGACTCAGGTTTCTAGTTCATCTCAAGAATTTTTAGCTTGGTAGAAAAGAGACTCTTCTGAGAGATGCTAATTATTTTTCGTTTTTCCTCTAATCCATCTGTTCATTTGAACAGCAGCTGATTTCATTTCATTTAGCAAAACCTCATCCCTATCGTATCTCTGACTGTTACTACTCCAGAACAAAGGAAGGACTTCACAATCTTGTACTGCCTTTTCCTTTCCTTCTCCCCTGTTTATTTGTTTAGTGTGTGGCAGTGGATCTCAGTGCAGAGCCCGGTCCCAGTTAGGTATGCGTTCAGCCACTGAGCTGCATCCTGAGCTCCTTTTCGTTCCTTTTGGTGTTGGAGATGAAGCCAGGACTTCATGCTTGCTAGGCAGACACTCCACCACTGAGTTATAGCCCCAGCTCTCTTTCATCTTAACTCCAAAACACCCCTCCCCCTTTTTTGTTTAGGATTCATCTCAGATTTATGAGTCTTTGGGTAATTTTCTTGTTGTTTTTCTTTCTCTTTTTTTTCTTTACTTCAGCTCAGGTAGTTACTTGTTTGATTTTAATCGTAACTATATTTATTGTTGAACTGTTACAGTGGGGGCACTTTTAGTTTATCAGTTCATCTATCCTTGAATAGTAGTTGGTGTTCTGTAAGAATTTCTGATTTTCTGATCACCACTGGCTATTGGCAGATTGTGTCATGTCTTCCTCCCCGCCCCCCCCGCCAAACATGTCAAGTACATTGCATTAAACAGACAGGCAATTGCCTTAAACAGATCTCAGGCCGGGCGGGGGTGGCACACGCCTTTAATCCCAGCACTCGGGAGGCAGAGGCAGGCGGATCTCGGTGAGTTCGAGACCAGCCTGGTCTACAAGAGCTAGTTCCAGCGCAGGCTCCAAAGCCACAGAGAAACCCTGTCTCGAAAAACCAAAAAAAAAAAGAAAGAAAGAAAGAAAGAAAGAGATCTCAGAAGGCATAGGGAGGAGGATGAGAAGTACAAGGTCTGTTTAGAGTTCATAGACATTCTATCTTAAGAAACCAGACTAAATTAGAAAAGAGCATATTGATTGTTTGGCTTTTATTTTCACAGTTGTGCAGTTAGGTTTCAAGCCTAGGTGCTCTGATAGGATCATTAATTGCCAGTATTCTTAGTCCCCTAATGTATGAGGGAGGCCTTATCATTGGCTTTGCCAACCGTGTTATGGAGCTACAGTGGTAACTCACTTAGAGCTGTATCGGCTTTCCTTATTCCCATTATCACAGTGAGTACATTTGAGTTGACAGAAATATTTCTTATTATTCACCATTGACACTTTGTAATGGTGTGGCTCCATGCTGGTCACAATTTAGAAACCATAGATCTACACAGACACACACACACGCTGCTCTTCCCTTGTGAGGTGTGGTTGGTAAGATAAGACCCTATGAAGTAATTAAATTATAGTACTAATGTAGGAAGTGATTAGTGCTGTAACCGTGCCTTATCTCTTCTGTCTCTTGACATTAGCTCTCTTGTTAACACCATGTCAGATGTTGTAAAACTTAAACTCAGCTAAGTAGATTTTCCCATGGAGTTTGTATTTTCCAGCCTGCTTTCTAAGCACAAACTTAGAGCTCACTTATTTTCTAGTTTAGGTGAAAACTTATATTTTTGCCTGACTTTCACTGCAAAACCATTTAAAGAGCTAGATGAACATTTTGACAATTATTGGAGGAAACTGAAGTCAATCACCAGGTAGACCTGTAGCTCCTACCACAGTCAGGAACCAGACTTCCATTATTTGGTTGGCAGCAAGTGGTACCTAGTGCCAGGAGATGTTTGAAGAATGTCACCTCATTTCCTGTTTGTCTTCTGGGGTACTGACCTTGAACTTTGTTCTTTTTAAGTGTGCCACATCTTTGCTGTTTTCTTATCCTGGACTTGTCTCCTAGGTACTCTCCACTCCTCTACAGAAGGTGGTGCTGCCATTGTTTCTCATCAGAGCACATTTTTTTCTCAGAGCATTTGTGGGTGGAGGAAAGGTTTTTGCCCAGTTGTGTGTGGGAAGTCACACCTGTGCAGGAAGGACAGATGGGGCAGGTCCCGGGGCCGCCATTTTTCGGTGAATTTGAGGCCTACCTTTTTGTTGGCTGCACAGTTTCTTACTTGCAATTCTTGGCTTCTTTTGGCATTTAGGTTTCTGAGGTTCCTTGCTGTTCTTTTTATTCTACCCTTCCTCCTTCCTGCAGAAGCTTTTGCAGTGAGGTGAGGGGACTACTTATGGTTTGCTACTTGAGTAGTAGTTAGGACCCTTAGAGCCTTCAGGCTATTTATTCTTGATAGTGTCTTTAGTGTGGGGGTTGGCATTCAGCTCCTGTTGCTTCCTCCCTTTCCCACTTTCACTGTCTGTTCTCTTTCCTCCCCTTTCTCACTGCATGTGAGCAATAAATAGCAAGCACTTCTGAAAAGGCTCTTAGTTGGCTTATGTAATTGAGTAGAAGAGCAGTCTCTTGAGGGAGATTTTTTTTTTCTTACATGATAGTCTTGAAATTGGTTCTTTAATTTTGGAATGTGCAGGTTCCTGTGGAATATAATCATGTGCTGTGCACTGGAGATAACGGGTCAGTCCCTTCAAGGGCACGAGGCTGCCTTCATTTGCTCTACTTCACTACTTTTTTGGTTCTGTGACACTGTTCTGCTGGCAGTTTGCCAGGAGACATTTGTAGCTGACCGTTTCGTGGAGTTGCCACGTCGTCTGCCCTTTTCCTGTTACCATGGTAGTAGTATAAGACTGGCCCTGGGAAAGAGTGAGTGTCTGCCTGCCTGTTCTCTGCTTGGGTGTGGTCAAATTGGCTTGCTCTGTAATAGAATCTCAGATTCTACTCCTAAGAGTTAGACGAGTTGGTACTGAGGAATATTTAGAAACTGTGTCTTCCCATCAGTAATTGAGTGTCACCATTTGTCATCTGTATAGAAGGTCAAGGAGTATTGAACTCCCCAATTGTTATTAACCTACTTGCTTATTTTTACTGAGCCATTTTCTTCACTCTAGCTTTATAGCTTTTGTAAACCTCTGATCTCTGATTTGTTATTCTCTCTGTTTTGCTAACAGCATTTTCAAGTGTGGCTTATAGACCTTCACTTTTTATTTTGGTCCCTGGGATTTGTATGAAATGTATTGGTTGTAAATTAGTACTTACCCATATCTGTGTCTTGCTTATGTATTTCGAGTGAGGAATACACATAGAGCTCGTTAAGAAATAAAACTCTCCTCCACCCCTACCCCCACTGCAACAACAACAATTCCTGATGTGTGTTTGAGTCTGTGCAGCTTGTGTGCACACTCCCATTTGCCTAAGGGAGCTACTCGTTTAAACTTCACCTCTCCTGCCTTGTAGCTTTGTGGTTAGCAGACTTTTTTGTCGATATGTGCTACTCTCTGTGTTCAGGACTACAAACCTGGATATCACAAAGTGGATATCCTTGTGAATCTGTCTCCTGGCTGTCAAGGGAATTGAAAGGTCCTTGATTGTAAATATGCCCAGGGCATGTGATACTGTTCCTATAATTCAAATGGAAATTGCAGCCTTTGTTTATTAAAAAGCCATGTGAGGCAGGGCTACTGGGACGGGTTCATTATTTACTGTTTGAAATTTTATTCATTAAATCTGATCATGTCTGTTATTATTTTAATTCAACAATTTCAAGATCATCACGGAGTGTGATTCTGCTTGGCTACATTAACATTAACACATTAACTAATGTGTTATAGTTTGTTTCATTTTTAAAACAAAAGTCAAACTTCTTACTGACCCTATTCATTTCATAACACATTTTGTAGTTAAATATTTCCTTTGCATCATGGAAAGCCACATCTGTGCTGGAATGGCTTTTTCCCATGTTTTGATAGAGGACAAGAATATAATGTATGTTTTGTGAGTGGAATAGCGGCCTGCTGCACACAGGAATAAAAGTAGAAGACGTGGCGAGGAATGGGTGAATGCGATCAACTAGGTTTAGTAGTAATAAATACCCAGCTCCTGTTTTCAGCCTTGACATTATTCCATATTTGCTCCTTAATGTCACATATTACATTTATGTATGAAAGTCCCTGGATATCATCATTAGCCCTGTTAGTCCACTATCCTTTATCTTCCTCTATTCTGTATTAGCAGCTATTAGCTGTGTTTCATATCTGTGTATATGTTTATAACTTTGCTGACCCATATAACTTTGGGTCTATGAATAATAGGATAATACTCTTCCTCTGTGTCTTTCTTTCCTTGTTCAATATTTTCAAAATCATCCCATGGTTTTTTTGCTCTAATTCAGCATGATTGCTTTATTCCATTACACAACTACACTATGCACAGTGTTAATATGGACGTTGATATACTTGTCTGCTGCGTGCGGCCTGGGGTCTACACTGTAAGTAGCATTCATTAATTAGACAGATGTCCCATCCGTACATCAGTGTGCAGTACCATGCCAGAGTGACATTTTATATTTCTGTCAGTAGGTAAGGGGCATTTTCACTTTCTCCATATTCTTTCCCTAAGAATTTTTGTCAGTGTTACGGTTGTAACAGTTTCTTTGGTTATTAAAATTATCCTTTTTTCATCAGCCTACCAATTCTGAGTTTTTTAGTAAAGTATCTTTGCCTCTTTTCTCATCAGTGTTTTTTTCCAGTTTGTCAGAGTTTCTAACCATAAGTGAATTTATCTGAAAAAGCAGAAAGAAGGTTCTACCACACTCCCTGTTCCTCAATCTAAAAGAAACTTCCATCTGTACAAATGTAGACCAACAATAGGTTGCTGTCTGTGTAAAGCCATTGCCCCCTTTGGTGTTTAACATCACTGCTTTAGTAGTTATTGTCTCTAACAACACTCATCTTTTCATGGCTGGGCTATTGCCTGTCATTTCTCTTATCTGAAACCTCAAACTCTTCACCCTATTTTTTTTCATAGCTCCCGCTTTATTTCTGTTTGTTCAGCACATCTAGTTTGTTTGCTTTCTCTCAATTTTCAAAAATTTTCTCTCAATATATTCATTCTTAGTTCTAATGTGACTTTTTTCCCCCTACTATTGTAGGAATCAGCCAGGATAAGCTAAATATGAACAGATCAGCCAAAGGAAGGTCTTTATTTCCAACCATTGTCACCTGCCCGAGTAGGACTCAGCCATCGATAAGTTTAATGGAGACCGGAGTCTCAGTAGTTGACCCTGAAGCAATACCTGGTTGCAGGAAGGACCATAAACTAAGATTACCTGAGCACCACCCACGAACAGACCATCCAAAGGAAATGCCTAATGTTCCAATCATTGTAGATAGGATCACCTGCCAGCACACACTCACCAGGACACCCCTTGACAAATGTCAGCCAATCGGGGTCCTAAAAACCTCAGAATCCCTTCATCCACGCCTTTACTACTATAAAAACCCTACTGTAACTGAGCTCAGGTCTCTTCGTTTATTCCACTACATTAGATACGCAGAGAGACTGAGTTTGCAAACTTGCATAAAATAAAGGCTCTTTGCTTTTGCATACGGGAATCAGTCTCCTTGTTGGCTTTTGGGGGACTTAGCAGATTTGGGCATAACATTATCCCCAAGAACTACCCTCATGAATTTACCAAGACCACTCTTAGCTGCTATCAGAATTTGAATCTTCACCCCTATCTTGCTTAGCCCACATTTCAGTATTTGATGTAACTGATGAGTCCTTCTGCTCCATCACTTTTTTTTAGCTGTTCCTCTCTTTCTGTACATGTTTGTTACCCCTCAGTGCTAGACAGGTTTCCAAGGATCCAGTCACCACTCTACATGCTGCAGCTTTCAGACTATTAAACCGGTTCAAACACACTCCAATTCCACATTTGTGCATCCAGCTGTCCGCTTATCTCCATGTGGATCTTAGCAGCTGAAGCTTGCAGGACCACAACTCAGCTCCTACTCTTGCTTCCTTCTCTAGTCCACACCATCTGGTCTCCCTCTCTCATTTGATGTCCCCTACTCATTGGATCCAAAAGTCATCCTTGATTTTTGCCTGCCTTTGACTTTTCACATTCTATTTAGTATCTATCTTTCAATTCTTGCATTTCTTTCTGATCACAGCTTACCTCTTTGCTGCTTCCACCCATTTGTAATATAACATCATGTTCTACCTAGATTACTATATTAATTTTCCAATGTATCTGGCTTCCATTGTTACAGTGTAAATTCTCCGAAGATCATGGTGATCCTTATGTTTATCACATCCCTTTAAGTATTTTGAGTGAGGAATGTAAGTTGAGGTTGCTGGGAAATAAAACTGCTTTTTCCTCTCTCCCTTGTTTGTTCTGGAGGCCTAGCATCTCTGTCTTGTCTTGAACCCACCCAGTTTTTGTGATTTGCACTTAATTCTCTTTGCTTGAATCCAGATGGCCACTTCTCCTTGAATCTCCCATGAATCCGAGAAAATGTAATCTCAGTAAACCTGCCACAAGCATAATATGCCAGCACCCCACTCAAACTTCCTTTTATTCACTTTGCTCCTTCGTTTTTTTTTTTTTAAAAAAATTGCCCAGTAAGTTGTTTTTCTCCTTTTATTTTGCTCTGTCTTTTTGATAGCGAACTTACTAGAACATCTTATGTCCCTTGTACTAATTCCAAGCCCCATGATGTTGAACCTCAAGAAGTACTGTACTGTTTCAAGGTCATTCTATTTCATGACTAAAGATTTTAGGGATAGGATTGGAAAAGGCTGAAAGCAAGGATTTGACAGGAGGTCTCCGTTTTGTCCTTTAAAAGATCTTTGACCCCACATTTCCCTGTTTTGGCTACTGGCCTAAAATAAAATGCCTCCTGTCAAAAGGCCAGATGTGTCTTCATCTACTGAGCTGTGGTGTTGGGCCTCTTGCTGGAGGAGGGGGACAGATGATTGCAGTTCTCTCTCCATCTCCAATGTGAGTCATTGCAGGGCCTACACGCAATGTCAGTTCTCAGGAGGAATGGTGATCACAGCACATATTGGTTTGTGTATTATTCGCCCACCAGATAAAGCAAGCATTCTCTTCTATTTTTATTTTGAAAAAATGTTTCCATGTAAATTAGAATCTAAACTAGACAGTCCTTTTTAGGCAGAAGATTCAGTTGCAGTCCTCTTTCCTCAGAATACATTCCACACCTCAATTGCCTCTTAGAGATTTCAAAGGCTTTTATGTACCTGGTGATTTAGAGGAATTGCTTTTATTTTGTGGCTTCTTAGGGACTTCTAATATCTCTCTTGTAAGATGTTTGTAGATGTCAATAGCTCCTCGTTCTGAAGGGTTAGAGTAACAAGATCGTTCTGTTTTCACCTGCTATCCCTTGTTTTCTGCTTGTGCTATTTGTTCTTTCCTAGCATCATGAGAGACATAATCAGACTCTGAGTTTCCCGTGTTTTATTAGGGTGCTTGCTGGCATACTATTTCCTCATTTTCCTTCTTTTGAGGGGATTTTGTATCAGTCTGGTCCCCAAGAGTACCTTGAAAATATTATTCTTGTTTACATAAATATGTATGTGTGTGTGTGTGTGTGTGTGTGTGTGTGTGTGTGTATCATCCTGTGACCTTTGCTGGGATGCTTTCCAGAAGTATATTCCTTGCCTTTCATTTTTAGTATTAGCGTTATAGTCAACTGTCATTTTCTCATTCCTGTGTGGAATTTTAGGGTATGTATGTAGGTAACGAATGGAAATTCAGATTTCATGACATGGCATAAGGCAAAGGTAAACACCATTGTTTTGTTCAATTAATTTAAAACAGTTTTGTTCACTAAGACTTTTGTAATCACACTGCTCCTCTTTGTAAATAGATTTTCCTCTCTTGCTTGGTGAGTATGAATCCATTGGTTCTATTTTATTCCTGAGGGCTGATTTTGATAACGATTGATTTTTGTCTTTATTTAAAATCCTGCTGGAACTGGGATGGAATTCAGTTGTAGAGGGCTTTCCGAGCATGTGCCAAACTCTGAATCTCCTTACTGAAAAACAAAACAAAATCCTATCCATTGCTCATAACTAAAATCTGTCAGCAAATCTTCTGTGCCATTGAATGTCATCAGTAACTCTTTTTAGGATTTCTGTGTTAAATGTTATATTTGCAGCAAACATCTATTCATGATGGATCAAAGAGACAGTTCCAACAAAGTTCATCTTTGTAAAACAAAGAATCTCCTGGTTTTACAGGAGTGGGTATGGTTTTGTAAAGGAGCACAAATGATCCAAAGCTTACCACACCACAGAGAAGCCCACCCTCGCATGAGTGATGATGAGTCTGTGTACTTCCGTTCATCAATTGGAGACTGCTTGGTAGGCTAGGGGGGGTCTCTTCTCAGGGAGGAACCTGAACTTTTGTGATTCAGGTTTCTGTAATTTCCGAGGTTGGTTTATTTCCTGCTGCACAACAACTTCTTAATTTGTGGTCCTTTGATTATACCTGACTTTCAGGACATTTATAAAATATTCATAAATACACCTTTTTAAAAATTACCCAGCATTCCCTTTAGACCAGGCAACTCCTACTCAGCACGCCCACTTTGATTCTTCTCTTGTTCTATGTAATTATCATGTTAGGATCATACGTATGCATAGGTACTGGTCCTGTTGCTGCAGGACCTTTTTCTGAGTTTGGACACTCAAGATCTTGAAATTATGTGCCTTCTGTTTCTGATATTGCTGGGACAACAATCCTTTTCTTTTTCTTTAGTTCCACAGAGGATGTAGATGACAGTGGGATGATGAATGTGAAGCTCAAAATTTCTTGTAACTGAAATAATTATTTATTTACGTTCTCATAAGAGATTTTCTTGTCCATGGCACTGAATTGAAATTTCTTATTATGTGTTCAATACATCAAAGCTTAGTTAGCTTCTGAATGGAAACAGCTACTCTATTTCCCTTTTCCTTAATACTGACGTTAGGATGAGTTTTGAGTAAAGCATTAAAGTTCTTTACTTGAAAGCTATTTAAGGAAAGAAAGAAGGTACAAATACCTACTTAATCTGAGCATATACTAAACGGGAGGTCCTGTATGTGGCCATTAAGAGTTAGAGGAAGAAAGAAATGTGTAGGATCTTTGTTGTCTTGGAACTTGAAGCCCCATGTGAAAGCGACACTGAAGTCACCACATCAGACTGGATACAATCTCTTTCTTAAGCACACCTCGCCAGTTTCCACCCCTACCAAAGGCAGGCGGCTCTGGACTTCTTAACCCTGCCATCATGACTCAGTGTTGTATGTCTACCATTTCTTTCCTCTGTTCACTGAGTTGTCAGATTCTGGTAATTCATTTCTTTAAATGTTCTCATAGCTCTTAAGTTCTATTCATTCCTACTCCTCTCACTTTATCAAGACTTTCTGATCACCTACAGGTGACAGTTGTTTGGAGCAACCCTGGAAGAGGAATGTAGGGCCATAAGGTGATGAGCCAGGTTGCACATGTCAAAAATACATTCTACACCTGGCAGTGGTGGCACACGCCTTTAATCCCAGCACTCCAGAGGCAGAGGCAGGCAGATTTCTGTGAGTTCGAGGCCAGCCTGGTCTACAAGAGCTAGTTCCAGGACCGGCTCCAAAACCTAAAACCCTGACTCGAAAAACCTAAAACAACAACAAAAACAAAACAAAACAAACCTTTTTGTCTCTTTCCTTGCTCTGTTTTTTGCCCTGAAAATGCATTAAATTTTATATGTCAACAAATCTTTTCTGGACCTCTTCTTTCTTTTCATTTTCCTGAATTCTTAGCACATCTTTGGTGTTGCTACTTTGTGTCTAGAATATCTTCTGTTACTGCACTACATTTTGTTTTGAGTCCAGCTGTATATAAAGTAGGTAATATGTAAGTATATTTTTATATAAATTTACATATTACCTAGTTTATATAAAATATTTACATATTATCTAGTTTATATATAGTTAGTAATTGGTTGGTACTTAATGGCAGTTTTGAAGTTAGATTTAGTGTGTGCTTACATGTATCCAGTGGTTTCCAGAGTATACTGAATTTCTTTAGTGTTGCTTATTACCAATTTGGGTCAATACTCACTCCTTTTGAGCCTGCCACTTGAAAAGCATTTCAACCAACAATTCAGTAACTAGTTATAAGGTCTAGTACTTAGTTAATATTTGTGATCCTAGGAGACAGTCTCACATATATTTCTATGTATTACAATATTCCCTTTGTTATTTTTTTCCATTCTTAATAGCTTTTTTTCCCCCCTTCTTGGGCAGGATAAGAATAAGAAGCTGCGTCCCCTATATGACATTCCCTACATGTTTGAGGCCCGGGAATTCCTTCGAAAAAAGCTCATTGGAAAGAAGGTAAGTGATCAGCATGCATTTGTAAGCATTTGGACTTGGTCTCATGCTTTAGGAGTGATAATTTTAAATGAGGGTCTTTCCAGGCTTTTTAGCAGCAGATGATACTCCCGACCAAGTCTAGTAGAATTACTTTGATATGAAGAGAGGCGTGTCTATGTGTCAGGAAGTGGTACCCTTTTCAAGAGGTTTAAAATTGAGGCCCTGACCGTAGTTTGATTGTCAGTGCTCTCACAGCAAGTTCCAGGCTCAATCCCAGTTTCAGTAATTGCGTATTGCCCCATGCTGCGTTCATTTGGCTCTTCTGTTCTCTCCAGCCACCTCCATTATAAAGTATGGGACCATGGAAGTTAGTAGTGAGGGAAGGTTGCTGCTTTTTTTGTGTTTCTTCTACTTCTGAGGAGCAAGATGACTATAGGAGAAAGAAGTCATGTTTCCTCTGTTAAGGATATTTGTAGGGAAATGGATTGTACGTGAAACCTACCTGGCCTTTGAAATTTCCAATAGCCTGTACTCCAGCTTCTGAACAGTAGGGACTTTAATGGGAAATGGTTGGGTGGCTTCTCAGGAGCCTCTGTATAGGCTGCTTGCTGGTTAGTGTTGACTTTGCAATCTAAGGGCTAGGGTGCATGTCCTAGTATACCATGACTTTTATGGTGATATTCCTCAAGTGTTATGAATAGTGGCCTTTTTAATATACCTTTTTACCCCCCTGACTTCTTATTCCAAAGTCCAGGACAAGTTCAAAGAAAATAAATGGTACAGCTGTTCAGGAAGGGACTCTAAAATCGTGTTTTAGTTTAGGATTTTAATTTTGTTTAGAGGTTTCATATTGTAGGTTGATGTTTATATTATAATATCTTCTGAATACTATAGTACTTCAGAATACTGTCATCTTTTTAGGTCTGTTCTTTTTTTTTTAAACATAATTTCTTTATTAATTCTCTGGGTATTTTATATCATGCACCCAAATTTCGCTCACCTCCCAGTCTCCCCTATATTCTCCCCTTACCTCTGCAGCACCCCTGTGTTGCCAGAACCTGCTTATTCATTTTCTGGCCACCCATACCTTTGAAATAATCACAATACTGTTTGGCCAATAGCTTAAGTATATTTTTGTCTAACTCTTTTATCTTAAATTAACCTATAGCTATTAATCTTTGTATTGCCACATGGCTGTGTCTTACCGGCAAGGTTCTGGTGCATCTGTCTCCTGCTGGAGTACTGGAGGCTACATGGCTTCTCCTCTGACTCTGCCTACTCTCTCTATATCCTTTGGAGCCTGGTTATATTCTGTTGGGCCACTAGGGTTCCTGGTTTCCCTTGTTTGTGCTGAGGAGTTTGGCCAGCAGGTGTCAGCTTTCTTGCTGTAGTGTCCAATGAGAGGCAGGGCCAATGAAGGGTGGACCAGCTCAGCATGGCTCTGCGATTTTATCTCCCTTGATCCTGTGTTTCCCTGAAGTGACACAGATCACAGACATCAGTGTGGTCTAGTCTTTACCATTAAACTCATGTTATTTACTCCTCTCCTCGACTTAGGATTTTTGACATTTTAAGACAACTCTGGATTTCAGCTGGTGTGCAATGCACCCATTCTTACAGACAAGATACAGTGTGTTTCAGGACAGCCTCAAACATGCAGTTTACCAAAAGGCCTCCACACACACACACACACACACACACACACACACACACACACACACACACACAGAGAGAGAGAGAGAGTCTGGAATATACACCCACGTGGCATCTGGGGCTTAGTAACACAGCACTAAGTGCACTGAGGGGAACACCCCAGGAACGTCTCACAGTTCAGCTGGGGGTAAGCTGGGGAACCCATCTGCCTGCTGAAGACAAAGCTAGCAGGAAACCTGGCCAGAGTTGGTGCTTACAACCGCCCTCCTGGTGAATGACCAGGGTCCTGACCTTAGCAGAGAGGTTATGGGCAGCTGGTTTGGAGCTCAGGGGCAGCCAGCACACACAGGAGCCCACAGAGCAGCCACAGCTTCACTGCAATGACTACATCAGGACCCAGGTCAGAGCCTCAGGAATAAGTGACCTCTTACAGACTTGCAGCAGCAGCATCTGAACAACCAAAGAATGACGGAGAGAGGTCCCTGCAGATCACTATCCCAGCACCAGCCACACAGGGTCCTATCTCCTCCACTCCAATTCCCCGAACCTATTCAGGAAAGTGTGTGAAGGTTGAGAAAGGCACCAGGAAGGAGGCGGTCAGGGCAGCAAGGAGAGTCTGAGGCCTGCCAAGAGCAGAAACTCATCTTTTAACTGGTCCTGCACTAGAAAGAGACTGGAGCAGAGGGGTTGATACTGAGGTCTGCTATGTCACCCCTACTCCATGGTCCCTTGTTATCCCACCTGGTCAGTCCTCAGCATGTCAGCTGACTACTAGGTGAGAAAATCTGAAAAAGGACAGATGGAGCCCCCAGCCCCAAAAATCAGAAGCCTGAGGGAGGAGCAGGAGCAGGACTGCTTCATGTCTTACCTTTTCCTAGTAATAAGAACAAGATGGAAAACAGCCTACACTCCACCCTTCAACATGCAGGTCCCACTAACCCATCTCCCTCTGAGCTCTTATGATGGAGGGGGAGGACCAATAGAACACTCTGGACTGATCAAAGTGAGTGGGTTCCT
>JAQHUG010000069.1:6112122-6133666 GCA_028555095.1 Dicrostonyx torquatus | reverse complement strand
CACACACACACACACACACACACACACACACACACACACACACACACACAAGCTTTTGAATTAGAAATATAGTCCCTTGTCTGGGCATGGTGAAACATGCCTGTTGTTCTAGCATTTGAGAAGTTGAAGCAGAGAAGAGTTCAAGGTCAGCCTAGACCACCTTTATAAACAAACTTTATAAGTAGGTTTATTATATATCATGGTTAGTAGTAGCATGACAAATCATAGCAGGATATTTTGAAATTGGATGTAAGTGAAATCACTAATCTGGATTCCCTAAAATGAGTATTAAATCTCCTCAGGTTCTTTCAGAGAATAGGCTCATTTGTCATTGTATAAAACTTGACAGAGTGCTATATTCATTCATGAAGTGTAGTGCGAATGATGGCTTTAAGTCTCTTTCAATTTCCAAATCCCCTGTTATCTGATGTAACGTCTAACATCTCCATCCCTTCTACTTGATATCATATCACTCACTCACTGTCTTATAAACAGTTGCATATAGACAACCAAGGAATTCCATGGAATTTTGAGGAACCTGTCCAGTCACCCAGAAGTGACATTACATAATTGATTTCTGTGGGAAGGTCTGTCATATATTATGGCACTCACTAGTATCCTTTACATATGTCCTGCTGTGATTCTGTGTCATCTCTGGGCACACAGATCACAGTTTTGTGCAGCTGCTGCTGAGTAGCCCTGGAGGGCTAGCCAGGGCTATGCTCTCAAGGACTGTGTGTCAGGCCACTGTAAAAGTCCTCCAACACAGTACAAAAAGATTGACCTCAAGTGTCAGGCATGATGTCAATTCTTAAGCAATTAGGTGCTTTTTTAGTGGGAGCAGCTTCATTTACTGGTTCCTTTGCAAGGGACTTGATTAAATTGTGTTTGTGCTGAGACTGAGCTTTGTCCCCCACAGTGACATTGTGTAAATGATGAATACTGTATCCTCATGTAGGGAGCTGGATGCATCTCATCTCTGCTGGGCTGGAGCATTTCTGATGCAAACCACTTTTCCTGATTCACCACCTGAAACCACTTGCTTGTCTTCTGGGCCTGTCAGTTATGACAGTCAACACCCATGAGCTCTAGCGTCTGGGAGCAGGCAGGGCAGTAGCTGCCTCGGCGGCGTAGAGGGGTGGCTAGCACATCATTGCACATTTCTGCCAATTCCCTTCAGACCTCTGCAGCTGTTCAGCATAGTACATGGTGATTAGGAGCCACTGTGAGGAGCATGTGTGTCTGTGTGCATAAAAGCTGATTAGGGCAGCCTGTCACAGGTTAACGAAGATGTGGAGGCAAAATCATCCTCTCTGCCTCCTCCCCAAGAGTCAGTGATAATGGCATTTTTGAGAGATGTCTAGAATGTGGAGAATTAAGATGGAAGGAAAAATGTTAAGATATTTTATTAGTTTTGATGGCCTCTTTTCCAGCTTTGAACATTCACATTGGTTTGAATCTATTTATATAGGCTTCACTCTGGCTGTGGGCTATACAGCCTTAGCAAGGATGACTGCTCTTGAGACTTGCTTTCATCATTTGTGGTCTGGGGTAGTGTTTACCTCTCCTTTCCCAGCACTGTGCTATGAGAATACAAGATGATACACTCTTTCATGTTGGTCCAGATGCTAGAAAGGTGTGAGATTTGGTTTTCTTTAAAAGGATTTTTTTCCCCCCAGAATCTAGAGTGGCCCTTACTCTCGGGTCAAGAGAAATGAATCAGTATACAACTGGCATCATGATTACATTGTTGTTTCTATTGAGTTTGCCATTTTTGTACTCATTGTGCAGATTAATGTGGTAACTGATAGCTGTGGGATCAGGATGTTGGCTTCCCTCAAAGAAACATTTATTCCAAGCTAAAGGGGGGTGCATGTTTGAGGGTGCGTATTGCCTCATTCTCTTTGCCCTGTTTATTACCTGCTGTCCTATCACTAAGATCTCAATTGACAGATATTCATGGTAAATGACTTTCCTGCTCATATCTTCACTGGCTCATCATGACATAGAAGTGGTAATAATTTTAGTTTTTCATTTGTTTTGTTTAACACTCAATGTCTAGGATGGTGACTTTTTTTTTTAAAAAAAAACTTTTTATTGATTCTTTATGGATTTCAGATTATGCATCCTGATATCTCTGTGTTTGTGTCTGTTTCCTTGCTCACCCAAACTCATATTTGTGTCTGCCTTCCTGCTTGTCTATGCACCACCCCCTCCACATCCATAAAGAACAGCTTCTGTAAAGTAAGAGTGCACATCTCAGTCATTTTGTTTTCAGTAAAATAACTGGGTCTTCATTGGGGTTTTCCTTCAGCTTTCTCCCAGAGTATGTAATGCCGAGTTTCAGTATTTTCTCCCTTGTCACACACTATTTACAACTGACATATGAATCATTCCTGTAACTCTTGTCCCTTAATTGCAGAATTTCTATCACCATGGGAACCACTGTATTCAGAGTTGGAAAGTGTTCAAATAATTGAGGGTCGAATTTGGTGGAGGCGCTATGACTGCAAGAAGCCTGAGTTCACGAATGCACCAAAGCTATTGGTAGATGGTCACTGTAGGCTTTCAGGCACTAGACCTCATTTCTTTTAATTAATTTTTCAATGAGACTCATTTGTAAACTAATTGGTGCCTTTGTTTCATTTTTATGTCCTTAAAATTTGTTCTGTTAACTAACTTGGCTTGTAAAATTAGCCTTCTTTTTTCTTGATTGATGCAGACATTTTAGAATTATGGGGTTAGAAATTCTTCATTGAAGATTATTTCATCCCCACATTGTTTTCATTGTTGCTTTAAGAATCCTTTTTAGAACATGTACTTTTGGAATACAAGGCAGAAATAATCTCTGTAGCCAAATCAGTCATATTTAGAACTGTTCTATTGCCTTGTATCAGACATGCCACCTATTCTTCCCTGGCTCGTTGGGAATTAATTATCTTTTTTGTGCCAGTTATTCCTTTGTCACAGACAAAATTTCTAGTATGAGTAACTTAAAGGAAGAATGGTATATTTTCACTCATTACTTCAGAGGTCCTATCCATGATCAGCTGCTCCATTGCTGTGAACCTGTCACAAAGGATGGCAGCTAGGAAGCCAAGAAAGAGGCTAAGGAACATTTGTGCATCTTTCCAAGATGGGATGCTATTAACTACTTTCTCCAGCAAGGGTCTGCCTCCCAGGAATGCTGTCACAACCCAATTCCTTCTGTGGGACTTAGCTGAAAACCAAGCCATCTACACCAACCGTATGTGTTTCCTGCTTTCCCATAATTTACCATTCATACATTTCATAGTTTACAATACTGTATCTGGGAAACCACATGTAGATAGCTACCTCTCTTATTATGTTTATTATGTCCATTAGGTCTTACGATCTTCTTGTCCAGAATGACTGTTCAGGTACATAGTCGGTGCTCAGTCAATTTTTACTATGTCAGTTAATTCAAAATCACTGGGTTCAAGTTGTAAAGATGAGTTTGCGCCCAAAATAAGAAGATAAGAACAAAGGGGGGCAGAGAGATTTGAAGTCAAACTC
This sequence comes from Dicrostonyx torquatus, assembly GCA_028555095.1. Taxonomy (NCBI): domain Eukaryota; kingdom Metazoa; phylum Chordata; class Mammalia; order Rodentia; family Cricetidae; genus Dicrostonyx; species Dicrostonyx torquatus. Next base: position 6,130,129 of record JAQHUG010000069.1, on the reverse strand, counting down.
TCTAGATTAACTTGACTCATTCAAGTTGCTCTTGGTCAATATGGCTTTCTTTATTCAGTAACCCCAGATAAATCTCGGAATGGCTAATGCTCTATGCTGTAGATGTCTGTGCTCTGGGACATGATGCTTCTGGGAGCTAGGCTGATCAACTTAACTGTTTATAGCTTTCTTCTTACTGGGTGAATATTTAAAATATCTAACCAGGTCTTATAAACTATTTCATTGTTGTCATTTGGTGAAGACTTTTGTATGACTTTCTGTAGTGGCAATTCCTTTGTATTTTAATATATAAATCTTACAGACCAGGCAGTGGTAACACACACTTTTAATCTCAGTAGCTATACTAGTTGCTATAGAAACCAGGCAGTACATGTCTTTAATCCCAGTGGTGCAAGCCATAGTGAGGATTATAAGATGGGAGATAGCTCTCAGACACAGTCTCATTCTGAGTTTTTTGGAGGCAGGATGGCCTTTTTCAGGCTGAGATCAAGGTAAGAGTCAGCGGGTGGCTGTTCATTCTGCCTTTTAAAAGCATACAACGTATGTCCTATGTTTTTTTACTTGCTTGCTGATATTATGGTGTTGTATTTTTTTCTGTCTGTCTATTTTGAAAAAAGGCTTTGTATGTGGCCCTGACTAACCGGGAACTAGCTATACAGATAGGCCTTATAGAGATTTGTGTTTATCTCCAAAGTGCTGGACCTTTTCCTTTTCCATTCATTTATTTTGACCAGTTGCAGCCACTGTTTATTTAATTTTTCTCACAATAGGCACTGAATTTTTAAGAGCATATTTTTATGTTTGATTTTTACCTACACTTTGAAAAGTATAGAATAGTCCCATTTTTACAGGTAAAATCCTAAAAGCCATAGAAATTGAATATTTTACCCATATGCTTTCACTTTAATTGTTATGTTGAATTAAAGACCATTCCAGAAGGATCTTTTCCCTTGTGTGTATACTGATTTGAATGTCAATAAGGTCATAGTCCTTGAATGGCTGAGTCAATTTCTATGTTTAGTATGCGTTTTACATGCTACAAGAAGTTGATTCTTCATCTGCCTTGTCCTAGTCTTCTGCTTTGAGGAGGCATCTGCCCTCTGAGTGCTTACAGCCCTCTAGACATTATCTCATTAGTCTTTGAGATGTCCCTGTCAGGTTTGGGGGTGCGTTTGTTTATAGAACACAATCACATTGCATGCTTTTTCCACTTCACACAGACAAGGGGCTCAAGTGCATTGTGGCTGAGATGGTGACAAAGCTTTATTTCTTTCTTCCTAATCCTTAGGCATAGCTACAGATATGAACATCTGAGAGTAACGAGGGAGGGGCAGGAGCTGTTCACCCTCTACTTACCTCCCACCCCTGAGTCTGGAAGGTCAGCAACTTCTAGATGCTTGTTCTTCTGAACGGGAACAGATCTCTGAAGGCGCCAAAGCCACAATCTTAGAAAGGGCTATTTTTCTCTCAGCCTGGATGAGCTCCTCAAGTGCATAGAGCCTTCTGGAGGAAAGGATCTCAGCCTCTCTGGCTGGCCACCAGGTTGGGCCTTTTTATTAACCACTCCTTTAAGGCTGACTAGCTGTTTGAGAGTATTAGCCAATTAGTTGTGCTGAATATGAAGCATGCACCAGCAGGGTTGGAATTCTTGTTCCTAACCACCCCTGATGTGTTTTATTTTGAGTTTTAAAAGCATTTTTTGTCATTTCCACATATTTCACTTCTAATTAATTTGATTCATCCACAGTATGGAAAAGTCCTTTACATTAATGATCAAAATAGTCCCTCAGATTGTGAATGCATTGTGATTTAAATTGACAGCTTTATGATGAGGCTTGTCCTTGCCCTCCAATGCCAGCTGTTGCCATTAGTGTGGCTGTAAATTTTTGAACAAGTGACTGGAGATACTCAGGAGATGAAGAGGTGCTCTGGATGACTTATATCATCTAGCAGAAGACTCCTGTTGGGCATGAAGAGCTTAGGCCAACGTCCATTGGACACCGAGGTCTGTTGTGGATACTCGTTACCTTTTGGGTTTCAGCAATGATCCTATGTCTCCCTGAAGCTGTTAAGTCCCTTGTTTGTTGACAGGCAGTTAACAGAAATGGCCATGGAGTTGCCTATTTCTGGAAACTCAGCAAGGTAGCTTTCTTCCTGCTGCCACCTAAATGTTCTTTCGATAAAGAGTTCTTTTTTTCTTCTTTTGTCTGCAGATTGTGCTAAGTACCTCTGCGCTTTTGGGATCCTCAGTGTGTTGTGCTGAGTATATGGCTCTTTGGTGTAGCTTGTTGTGTATTACATATTGTAAAATCCTCTTCAAAAGCACCTCTAAGTTAAATTAAGAGACTGGAATTTTCAGCTGCATTCCTGGAAACTTCTGTGTGCTCACTCACCCATGAGAAATGACTTATTGTCTACGAGACTCCTCAGGGTGCTCCCTGCTTACTGATGAAATCCTCAGGGTGCTCGTTCCGCTCTCTCCTATTACTTCGCTTACTGTTAGAGACTCCGAAGCTGCTCGCAGGTATTGGTTCTTACCGTTGTAACATGGTTCTAGTGGTCTTGTTTAAACCGTCCTCCAGTCTTTAGTGTTAGCTTTCTGGAATCTTGTCCTTGGAGCTGGAACTTTCCACATTTATTTTCTGCAAACTGAAATTTTATTTAAGGGGGAGATTTGTGCTGAATCAGCTCAGCTGTGCTTGGGGGTAGGGAGAGCACAGGCTTTTCTCCCCCCACTTTAAAAATAACTGTTATGTGCCAAAAACCCTAAAAGATGTGCTGAATTGCAGATCTTCCCCTTCCTATACCTCCCAGTTTACAAAGAATAGATTCTTTGGCGCTCAAGTTCAATGCTGGTGTGTAGAACATCTTGTGTGTAGAAGGGTGTAAGGCTGAACTCACCAGATTTATATTTTGGGGGAAGAAGCCCCACTCTTCTTTTTTCTATATTTTTTTCCCCACAGTTTCATTTGCCTATTAGGATCTATGAAGGGACAACATAGATATGTTTACTAATTTTTTTTAAAAAAAGCTGTCATTGTCAAAAGAACACATTCAGAGATAGTGAGCTTTATCTTTAGGACCTCTGAGTTTCTAAAGCCTCTTTTGTATGTGCTTCGGCCATTGAAGTGGCTCTACATTATTAACCATCTGTACATATATTGGAAAATGGGATATAGAAGTCTCTTCTTAATTTTGAGGATGAAATTCTGTTGATTTCTTAGCTATGTCATAAAAGTGCTACTTTAGAGATGCATCTATGTAAATGCAATTATATAGTTGTTCACTTAAAAATAAGAGCTGTGATCCCAGCACTCGGGAGGCAGAGGCAGAGGGAGAGGCAATCTCTGTGAGTTCAATCTGGTTTACAGAGTAAGCTCCAGGGCTACATGGAGAAACCCTGTCTTAAAACACCTCCTCCACCCTCACCCCTCCCCCAGAAAAACAAAACAAAAGGAAAAGAGCTCTCTGGGTAAATGTGTTTAAAATCTGAACAGTACTTTTTGCTGTTTGCCAAAACAAATTATTTCATTAATATCTAGAATGGCCTTGCTTACTTTTACTCCTATGGTATCTTTTCCTCTGACTCACACCCACTTTACTGACAAAGCCTACTTTATGGTATTTTCATAATGTATGCATAGTGATTTGATCCTCTGCCTGCGGAATTCCATCTTTCTGTAGCCTTATAATGTGGTCTGATGACAAATAGCACTTTGCAGGTAAATTTACATGAAATCCTATTCGTTTAAATGGGTTTCTGCATAGGAAGGAGGCAGCTGTATAGAAGTAAAGTAAAGAGTCTAGTAATTCAGCTATGAGACAGGGAAGGACAGTGATTACTCAGAGGCTCTAGAATGGGGGGGGGCAAGGAAGGATGCTTCTGTGAGACTTTTGGGGAGAGGGGGATACGCCTTGATTTTAGTTCGAAGCTTCCAGAATACTGAGGGAATACTCAGCCTGCCTGTTTATGGTGCCCCATTATAGTAGCTCTGGGCACTAAGACTGAGAAAAGTATGTTGTTTTTGTTTGTTTGTTTGTTTTTTAATCTGGTCATCTCCCTGTTGGGTGGTGTCTGGTTTCTTGATTTTTCTTTCAGGAATGAGATTGTTTATCACCATAACTCATGGAGTAAAGTCTGGTCCTCTAATGGGATGGTTTATTTTCTTATTTTGTGTCTGTACTCCTAGATAGTCAGGCTGACCATCCTTCAGGCCAGGGAACAGTTATAGAGCAATTGATAGAAATTTCCCGTTTTGTCAAGAGGCACATCTCAGGCTATGCTTGTCTCCCTATAGGACACTAGAGAAGGCTACATTGTTTTGTGGCCATCTCAGTCCCAGAACCTTCCCCCTTGATCATTACTAGCATTTTGAAATATAACACACCCTGGGAGAAAAAAATTTTTGTTTGTAACTTTATCAATATTTTGTGTACTTATTGTGAGCCTTATATGAACTCTATCTAGCCTTTTCTTTTGTGGCCACTGGAATCTTAGAGTTTTGACTGTCATCTGCCTCATTGTCAAGGTGTCTGTCTTCCTGGAACCTTGCCTTCTCACTTTTTCTGGCTTAACAAATGGGCTGGAATGAGCCAGGTTTTCCTGATGAGAAGGTAGTACTCTGAAGTAATAGCTTGTGGGGTCATTCTGAAGTAATAGTTTGTGGCCCTGACACCCTTGGACATGTACACTCAAACAGTTAAAAGATAGCATGCTGAAGTCAGTTTATTGATACTGTGCAGCTGGTACTTTTTACTCTTAAACTGTATTCCAGGCATTGGTAACAGAGCCTTACAAGCACCTCCCCACAGTTGCTGCTTTCCTTCTTGCAGGTGAAATAAAAATAAATTCAATATCTTTAAAGTTGCTTATAGTCTAACTGGGATAAGATGACATCAGCGTATGCGAAACTGAATGAGGACCAATTTAAATAACTGGTGAGATAACAGAAAAGTGTCCCCTGGCAGTATTTGATAAATATTAATGTGAATTGTGCAGGTCACAGTTATCTGTCACAGATCAGAGAGGTCTTACCTGCTGGGTGATCTTATGTACTTTAGCCCTGGGTGGCCATACATACTGCTGACTTACTTAGGATTCTTTCTTCCTTGGTTTGCTGGCTGGTAGATATCTGAGTGTCAGGTCTAGTAGCCAGTCCAGAATGTAGCTTGTGGATTCCATATGATTTGGGTTTTGTTTTTTCTTACATCTAAATGACCCTAACTTGGTTATTGATCTTTCTTAATGTTACTGTTATTCAGTGTCCCAAAATATCAGCAGTTTCCTGGCCATTAACCCAGCTTCTTGGTCTATGGATTTGTCAGATTTTGCTTCCCTTAGCCTTCTTTTGGATTTTCTAGTGAGCAGCTCCTAATTTCTCATTCTAATTATTGCAGCCCTGCCTTAACTCATTTTCCTACAGCCGCTAGTGTGTGCCACCTTTCACCCTCCTGTCACACTTGCTTTCTCTGTGCACAGTTCAGATATACCACCCACTCTGGTGATGCCCGATTGCCTGCCGAAAAAATCTAACTCTCTGAGTGAACATAAAAGCCCCGGAAAGGAGCTGTATAGAAATTACTGTAATTTTAAACAAGTCTGTTTCATTTCTTTTTAATTTTTATCTCTTGTTTGTTTCTTTTCTAGTCTCTACTCCTTCTCTCTCTTTGTAACATGTGTCAAACATGTCTTCCTTCTGACCTCCTGTGGAGTACACAGCTCTTCGCAGCTTCTGCCCTCCCTCCACATTTGGTGTTCATTCAGCATGTGTCCACATTCTGGTGCTCCCTGCCACTTGTGGTTTGGCTTCCAGGGACCACCTTTGCCACCACCACAGGACAAGCATCTTTCTGTTGTTAAGAATCAGCTAGGGTTCTTCTTGAGTCCCAAGGGGAGAGATCCTGGTATGAGAATGTCTTAGAAAGATCAGCCTCATCTCTGCAAGGAGACACATAGTTAAGTTAGGCAGTGGCTTTTCTTACCAGCTGCTTTTTATTTCCTTTCCTCATGCTTATGAACTTTGTGCTCTGATTCACAGATATCATAGGCAGGCTGATGACTTACTGCACCACAAACCAAGAGCAGAATAAATATGTGTTCTTGTGTTTTTCTGTTTATGAATTAAAAGTTTTAGCTTAGCCTTCCATCTAATAGGCTACAAGATGTCTGAGTCTTAATGTCTTCAGTTCCAGGTTCACCTAGCATAAGGCAGTTAGAGAAGTCACTGCTAAGTGGTGATTTGTGGTTATTCCTGTCTTTTCTCCAACACCGAGACTGGGCTGCACTTTTTTTTATTTGTTCTCACTACCAATGGCAGAAGGATTTGATGAACTCATAGGCGATGAGGTGGGTTTTTGTTTTGTTTTGTGTGTGCGTGTGTGTGTTTTCTTTTTGGCTTGAATTCCCCTTTATTATTTTATTGCTCTAAGTGGCAGAAGGTCAGTAGACGCTGAACATGCCCTGCTGGCCCATGTTGGTCTTCATAATGCTCCTATTCTCCCATCACAATCTAAACAAATTAGTGATTTGCTCCAGCTGGCCACTTCTGTACTTTATTACGTGTCTTCTTGTTTGGTTTTCTGAGCTCAGCCCCTCAGTGGCGTCCTGCAAAGTAATGTCTAGTTAAAAACCTACATTACCCTTCCAGGCCAGATTTTTACCCTTGTAGCTTATCTTTAATATAAACACAACAGGAAGGGAAACAGGAATGAGAGAAAGACATCATAGCAGCCTTTCCTCAGGGACTGAAGGTAACCTGGACTTGGATTAGCATGGAAGTGAGCGTGTTGGGTGGCCTGGTATCATGTGCAGCTAGAGAGGTGGGAGATCTGTTGGCGTTCTAGATTCTGTTTCTACAGTGTAGAAGAAGCATTTTGTGTGCATGGTTTATGTGTTCACACTGACCGTTTTTTCATTTGTATGATGTCAGTGGTGTTTTGGTAGCTTCAGCTCCTCAGATGTAGTGGTACACGGAGAGAATTTAAGCAGACAGCTGCTTAGAATGGAAACTCAGGCTGCACATCTGCTGCAGACCTACTGTGCTGTCCCTTCTGTTCCCAGCCACACAAAAATGGAGAGAAGGGGCATTTTTGTGACCTTGGGGATGGTAAAATAAGTAATTTTTACCCTTGGGAAGATTTTTCCTTTTCCATTTGAGTCTGGTTTGCCTTGATTTTGCTATGTAGATGAGGATGGCATTTTTAATTTCTAAAATTCAAGGGAATGTTGCTTTTGATCTTACTAAAGGTCTAGGTATCAGAGTCTAACAGCACTGACTTACAAATGTATAGTTTTCCTAGAGTGTCTCTGGAGAGGGCTATTATGAGGGCTCAGGCAGATTTCCACTGCTGGATCCTTTTTTTACTCCTCTATTGCTGGAGCCCTGGATCAGAGTTAATTCACTACCCCACTCTTCTCTGTCTGTGTCTCTGTCTCATCCCCCCCCAATTATCCCATGTTCAAAAGGAGGGATTAGCTTGTACCAAGGAGTTATTCATAAACTCTTTCTTGATGATTTGTTGCCGTGTTTTGTGTTGATTGATCTACTTGATTAATTTGCAGTTCTGGAAGTTAAATAGTTTTATTGTCAGATAATTATTTTTTAAAAAAATGAGTGAATATAAATACCTAATGTGGAAGAATGTATGCTGGTTACTTCCTGAGAGCCCTATGACCCATTCGTGAATCTTGTGCTGTCCAGGAGGAACCTTGAATGTTACAGGTCTGTTTGTTGATGATGCCATCTTTCAAACCCATGAATTCTAGGAAATGATTTTGCGTACCCTCACCCCCAGCCTGGGGAATAAACCAGGACCTCATATGTTAGCCAAGTGCTGTTTCATTTTGCTATACCCCCAGTCCAGCTTTAATTATCTCTTATTTCTCAATCTTCACCCTACCCCTACCCTTGGTACTGAGTTATGAGCAAAGCTCATGTCTGAAGTTTTAAAATTGTTATAGTTAGAATTTTAGCCCATTATAGTTAGAATTTTAGCCCATTATAGTTAGAATTTTAGCCCATTATTGGAGGTGTGTTCTCTTCTCTCTTTCCTAAATCTTTTTCTCACTTTTGAGGTCTCTTATTTGTGTCTTTCAATTCATCAGTTTACTAAATCTTGAAATATGGCTCTAGGAATTATATTCTATCCATATGATTGAGTCCTTGAGGTGCTTCTTCACATTTTTTCTGCAGTTTCTCTGGACGTGGAGTTTGTTTGCTGGCAGGAGTGAGAGGAAAAGCTGCCCACAGTGTGAACTCCACAGCATGGGAGGGTTTCTGAAGATGAAAGACAGGATGAGTCATGTTGCTGCTCTTCAGTTTTCTGATTTGGTAGTTGTTAGCCATAGGTTTCCAAGGAGAAAATATCAGCAAAATCTCTGAGCCTAGATATATGTAACATCTCTCATCATTTAGAGACTGGAAGAGATATTGATAGCGACAGTTATCCCCTACTTCATAAACATAAGCTCCTTTTCGTCTATGTTTCTGACCTTATTTTATTTTCTTTCTCTGCTCTTTTCTTTTCCCTCATTTCCCCTGCGTTTTTCATCATTCATCCTTTCCCTCAGCAATTCTTAGACCTTTGATATCAGAATCCATGTGAGCTCTCCTTTCCAGTGTGTATCCTCCAACTGCCTTAATGTCTGGTTTGATTGCTGTAATGGATCCTTGGGACCTCCCTGCCTTAAGAAGAAAACAATGATTTGCTAAATGTTATTTTTTTTTCCTTGTTTCTGTTCTTCCTCTCAAAAGCTTGAAGCTTGGTTTTCTACCCAGTTGACGAAGCTGTCGCCTCTCTTCGAAGATCTTCTTAGTGTACCTAATGGTTCCAGTTTCTGTTTAGGCTTGAGGCGTCTTGGATGAACACAGAATTTTTAGACTAAATAAGTAATATTGTGGTAACTTTAAAACTCTGCCTTAATTGACATTTACTACTTTTTTTAAGAGAGGAAATATGAACAAGGAGTAGTGTCAGCCATTTTTTTAGTTTGCCTTCTGCCTTCACCTCCATGAGGGCTTTTGGTTGGCCACACAGAGCTAGGGTGCCTGTCACCTTGTGTGTACTCTAATACTGTATCACTTTGTTCTGCCTCAAGCACAAATACCAAGTTTGATGTTTAGACACACCTGTTCAGATGACCCTGATCTGTTTCAGAGTCTATGTGAAATATGTTCCTCTTGTAAGACCCTCATCTGGCTCTGATGGTTCCGTTCTTGGCTGTATATTCTCATCCCTGTAGAGAACCCGCCGTCTCTCCCTCCCTCCTCCCCCCTTACATTTATTCATCTATTTATTTTAAAGTGATCTCATTTTATATACCAATCTCAGTTTCCACTCCCTCTTCTGCTTCCCACACCTTCTGCCCGCCCCCGACACACCCCCATCCACTCCTCCTCACGGAGGGCAAGTCTTCCCATGGGGAGGCAATAAAGTCTGGTACATCACTTTGAGAGCCAACCCTTTCTTGGCTAAATGGTCAGGTTGCATATTTCTCGTTCTCTGTGTTATTTCTTTTTCTTGCCAAAAATTTTTTGTTATTGTTTTTTTTACATTGATAAAATTTTTTATAGCCAAGCAAAGATACTTTTCTTCATAGGACTTCTTATAAAAATTTAATTTTTAAACTGAGAGAGAATTTTTAAATATTTTATATAATATAAATTGTTCTTTACATTTTAAAAGTAGACATCCAGGCTGAAAAATAGATGGGTAGAAGACATGTAAATAGATAAAGCAGTGTTTCCTTTTGTTCCCAAAGATTTACAAACTCACATTAAGGCAAGTTTTTGGATTTTGGTATTTTATTTGCTTGAAACAGTCACCCTGATGTTATTGGCAAGAATGCCAATTTGTAGATGTGATTTCCCGACACATACACACATAGAGAAAGGCGACGTGGGGTGAGGGTAGTAAAACAAGACAGGATATTTAAATTATTTCACATTTAAATTCTTTAGCTAGATAAACCATAAAATTGTACTTTTCATATTGTGTTGTCTTTTTATAATTATTTTGAGTAGCACTTACTTCAAAATTCAAATATTAATAAAGACTTGCATACTCTGATCTGTGCTTTGGGACTTCTGTAGTCAAGTGCATGTCCCCAGAAGCAGCCCTGACATCTCCCTTGGCATTCTTCAGGCTCCATAGATAAGCATGTTTGCAGGTGAGTAAGCTAAGTTCCTGTTTTTTACACATTTGCAAGCACCTTAAATATAGTTACATGTGAGGACTGTAAAACTAGGAATAGTATTTTTGCATTTGTGTTTAATTTCTGTGTAAATACAGACACTAAGACCTTAACCTATTTGATCTTTACAATTCAGGAAAAGCTTGCTGCTGTCCTTTAAAAATCCACCCTAATTGTCTCTGTGGGTATAATTTTTCTACTTGAAAATGCAGTTATAAATTTCATGAACACTGGCAATGCCGTTGTCTCCACTGCCTTTGCTAATGATATTGTGTTCTGTTTTGTCACTTAGTTCCCACTTCATCCATGACAAAGCGACTCTTGTTTATTGTTTAATTTTTTTTATTATTAAAACAAGAGAAAAGGATAAAGGAAAAGCTAGCCTCCCAGCGTAGCATCTGCTAACACTTGAGTGTATATCAGTCCAGTCTTTTTTATGCATGTAGCTATTAGCATAATTTTCATTTTAACTGGTAATTACATGGTACTTACTGCTTTGTAACCTTCAGCATGATGATTTCGCTGGGACATTAAGGACTTTTCCTCATGAGGTACTTCTATCATCTAATACCAAGTGAAGGTTTAATCAATATCCTGTTGCTGACTGTTTGCAGTGGTTTAGTATGTGGGCTTTGAACCACATAGACATGAGTTTGAATCCCTTGGGCAGCGTTACCTAACCTGGGCTGTCATGAACACAAAATGACATAATATGTGTTAAGCACTTAGTGCGGTGCTCAGCACATCTCAGCTGCTCGATCAATATCAGCAAACTTCTGAGTCAGTGCTTAGGACAATTAGGAACAGAGAGCTGTGTGTAACATGAGTTTGTTGTATTTTATATTCTGATAAGGCAATATGTGCAGGCTGTGTGCATATAAAACTGAGCAATGAGGATAGAAAGACACATTGAGCACTTATGAGGGACCTACAGCTAAGACTGAAGTTGGCTTTTGCTGCCCAGGAGCCCTGACAGCAAAAGCCAAAAAATTCAAGATATGGTATCTTGAACTCTGTGAGTGGAATGGGCCTGGAGAAGGTCGAGTGGGAGAGACCTTTAGCTTCCTTCCCACTGCCTGCCCTCTGAGTTTGCTGGTGTGTTCCATAGCTTGAGAGAGTTCCAGAGTTCCCATGGGAACTGGCAGGACATTTGAGGATTGTAGCTGAAGAAAGGGCAAAATATACCCCTACCAGTTTGGTTTTATTCACCAAAAGTCTTACGCTTAAAATTAAGGATTTCCCATCTAGCCATTAGCGAGGCATAAATGCTGTATGCCCTTCCTGTTGGCTCCCTGAGTGGATCCAGCATTTTTTTTTTTTATTTTGATTTTGATTTTTTGATTTTTTTCAAGACAGGGTTTCTCTGTGGCTTTGGAGCCTGCTCTTTGGAAATAGCTCTTGTAGACCAGGCTGGTCTCGAACTCACAAAGATCTGCCTGCCTCTGCCTCCCGAGTGCTGGGATTAAAGGCGTGCGCCACCACCACCCAGCCTGGATCCAGCATTTCTAAAGAGCACCCGTACACACACACACACACACACACACACACACACACACACACACACATCTTGACTCCTTGAACATGTTTGATTTTAAATGTGGCACAATTAATTGAACTGTCATTGATGAATTCAGGTATTGACTAAATTTAAAGCAACAAGTCAGTCACTTCTGATCACACAGGCAGCAAGCATATTCTGCTTAAAGTATCCTGATGCTTTGAATGAGAAATTTGTTAGGGTTGATATTACTGTGTGATGACTCTATAGTCAACAGGTAAGCAATAAAGTATTCACTCTGGTATTAAATATGGAGTATGCTGAAAGTTAAAATGGGATAGAAATGCTGCTTTATGTAACAATGTATGTAGTCTGTTTAAGGCAGACTGGCTAGGGAAAAAAATGCAGTATTACTATACTCTCCTTTCCTCATGGTTTTACCTTTAAATAGAATCACTTTTAAAGTTAAGTATATATTTGCCAAAATACTTAAGTGAACTAAAATGTCCAGTTCTAACACATTTTCACCAGCAGTGTCATTTTATTTATCTCAGAAAAATTATCTGCCAGTTCAGAAAAATTATTTTTCCTCCCCAGTTCTTTATAGGCTGCTAGCCTGTGCCTTATTTTCCAGAAAGCATTGAAGTCTTTGTTTTGTTTGAATCTAAGCTAAATTCTATGATGTAAATGAAATCTCTGTCTCAACATTTATTAGAGAAAGAACACAGGTTTAACACCAGCTTTGGGGCATTCCTTGTGGCTAGTTGTAGCAGTTTTTCCTTTGAAGACCAAACCAGTTTAGGTTTAAGATTAACTTTAACATTATACCTAGAATTAAATTCTGATTTATATAGTTTCATTACTCTAAACATTGTTTTCTTCTTAGCCATCTCATTAGTAAAGGTAATATTCTAGATGCTAAAATATAGCCAATTTCATTGCATATTGCACACATACAGATGTCTCATGCATATTCATTCTTTCCCCCATCTTGTATACATGTACATGTGACTGTATTAGTGTGTGAAGGACAGAGGCCAACTGGATGTCTGTCATTCCTCAGTAGCAGCCTACCTTTTGTAGGCTCAATGGTCTCTCACCAGGATCAGGGGCTCACAGATTAGCCTAAAATGGCTAGCCAGCGAACTCCAAGGATCTGCTGTATTTGCCTCCATAGTGCTGGGATTTTTAACTATATATTTCATTGTACCTGACTTTCGTTGTTGTTAATTTGGATTCTAGGGGATTAGACGTGGTCCTTGTGCATACTAGTGTAGATTTTGCTGAGTGAACCAGATTTATGTACTGTACCATCCCCACTATCCACCCCCCATACACCTTTTAAAGCTGCTTTAAAAGCTAATTGATGGGAAATAAGGCTGTCAGTTTTGGTTCTTCTATCTTATTTCCTTGGTTCTTGACTCTGGGGAAGTTTTGCAAACATCTTGATCTTACATTGTAAATAGCATTGACTTAGTAACAAGTAGTTTATTTGCCAAATTTGGGTCATTTTTTTTAAATGTTATATATAACCATAGTAGTTTTTCCAGCATGAAATAAGGAAATATGAACTTAAAGGCACTAAATAAAATTGACCTCTTGAGTACAAGCATTTTGAAGAATTATAACCAGAACATTTAGTTTCCCAGCTGTCAGTAATACATAGGCTATGGTTGGCAAGAGTAAGAGGGGAAAAAGCCTCTTTAATCCAAATAACAATATTTTGGGCATATTTACTTAGATATGTTTATATATGAGTCAATTTATATGAGTTAATCTCTATAACTTCTTAATTTACAATAAAATTTGTGTCTCCTAATACTTAAATGAAATATTATGTATTTTAATGGTTTTGCCATTTTATTTATAATTTATTTAACCAGTATATGTTTATCCTAATTTCTTTTATATGATTTTATTTTAAATTTGAACATACAGGCCACATTATATATCAGGGTCACTTGTGTTTATTAATAGTACAGAGTCACAGAGATTTGTAGGGCTGGGAGAGAAAGTGCAGGGCACAGGCATTTCACATCTCTAGTTTCAGTCCTTCGTATTTTCTCTCACATGAAAAGTCAATCTTTTATGATTACTAGTTTTGTTCTCTCATTCTAACCTTAGTTTTATTCATTTTTCATCTTAAATTTATTTGACTATTTTATGTTTAATTTCTTAGCCTTCATTGTTTAAAAACAACATAGCAACAGAATATTCCCTTTTATTTTAATTAAGCAATTCTAAAGTTTGCATTACTTTTCTATAGACAAGAGTTGTAGGTGTAGGGTGCTTAGTTTAAAAGAGATCCAGAGTCAGTGACAGGGATTTAGGATTTTGTTTGTTTGTTTTAAGTAATAATTTATTCAAATTTATTTTATATGTATTGGTGTGAAGGTATCAGAGCCCCTGGAACTGGAGTCCTCTGGAAGAGCAGCCAGTACTCTTAACTGCTGAGCCATTTTTCCAGCCTCTAGGGACTGGGGATTTTAATGCCTCTTGCCTTTTTCTGGGTTTGTTTTGTTGGTTTATTCGTTGGGCATAGGCATTGAACCTGGGGTTTCACATCTTAAGAGACAGTGTCCTATAACTTCAGACCATGTTTCCATTCGTCATAAAGGTACTTTCTGCAGTGATTCAGACTTGAAAGAACTTTGGGCCACCCTACTAGACTATCCATACACAGAACAGACTCAAGTTATTTACTTGAGATTTTTATTTTCATAATTCAGATTTGACTTACTCTGGTATGTCGGATTGTAATTACATTTTTTATTTAACAGGTAGATGTCACAAAGCTTTCTGTACATGCCCCCCCCCATAGGAATGTGAACTTGCTCCCACTTTAGGTAATAACTGTGATCGCTTTTCTTCCCATTTAAAATAGACCATTCATGTATGTTTATTCCTTAAAAGTGCAGTTAACAAACACTAATGGAATTTTCATAAAATTGAATATTAATCATCTAATGCTTTTTACCATACGAGTATTTTGTTTTGTTCATTTACACGTATAGACTTTTTTCGACATAAGGTTTCTCTGTACCTTTGAAGCCTGTCCTGGAACTAGCTCTTGTAGACCAGGCTGTTCTCGAACTCAAAGAGATCCCCTTGCTTCTGCCTCCTGAGTTTTGGGATTAAAGGTGTGCGCCACCACCGCCTGGCTTGGTCATATAATTTTTGTTATATCTCTTGTATTGCAGAAGACCCACTTTCCATCATATCCAAGTGACTTGTGTAACTTTCCAAATCATTAATAACTATTACTGTTTTTATTGCTATTATTAATGTGGCTTACTACTATTTTCCAGTCCAATTATCCTTAAGTAGCTAAAGATATTTCACCCAATGCTCATACATAAGTTCCCCAGTAAACAGATACATCGTTAATCTACATTTTAGAATTATTCTGTGTGGCTCTTTGCCTTTTCTGGTTTGAGAGTTATCAGGCAGATACCAGCTGATACTTCTAGTCATGTTATTTCTCCAGGTTATACTGTTTGAACAAGCCTACAGTTCCTTTGACCTTAGGATATTTTAGCTTCAAAGCTATCATCGCATATTTAATTTTATATTCACGGGAATTATAGCTGATGTCATTAAGTAATATTCATTTCATTAGATTTGATGCAACATTTCAATCTATGACCTGTCATCTGTAATCACTCATTATGCTCATCCTATATTTAGCCACATAATTTTTATTCAGCCTCACTGTGCCTATGCATCTTGGTTTGTCTTTTTTTTTTTTTTGGTTTTTCGAGACAGGGTTTCTCTGTGGCTTTGGAGCCTGTCCTGGAACTAGCTCTTGTAGACCAGGTTGGTCTCGAACTCACAGAGATCCGCCTGCCTCTGCCTCCCGAATGCTGGGATTAAAGGCGTGTGCCACCACTGCCCGGCTTGGTTTGTCTTTTATGAAGAAAATTAAAAGACAGTATATAATAGTCTTTTTAAAATCAATTTTATTAGATAATTATTCTAGAATCTAGTCATTTAAAAAATTTACTGTTTTGTTTCATTTTTTTAGTAAATATATTGAGTTAGCATTTTACTTGTTCTAACAGCAAGTTTCACTCCTGTTTCCTGAACCTCCTGGTTGTACTGAAATGTACTCTGGAATTGTCTGGGATTCAGATATGTCTCTCTAAATTGTTTTACAGGAAGGTCTCGGGCAGTGATTGCAGTAAGCTCTTGTGTGCATTTGGAAGCCACACTTGCTGATTTCTTGGGACATGAGTACTTTTGTGTAGTCTTGGTTATTGTATTGGGGTGCTTTCTCCTGTTGATTGGGCATGTCCTCACTGCTTTATGTAGCTGCTAGGAACTTTGGCTCTTTTTGTTTTCCATATTATTGCCTGAGATTCCGTGGCAGTGCTATCATGGTGGAATATTACTGAATACCATCTAGTTGCCTAGAGAGATGGCTCAGTAGGTAAGAGGACTTGTTGCTTTGCAGGGAACCCATGTTCAGTTCCCTGCATTTACACGGTGGTTAACAACCACCCCTTACTCTAGTTCCACTGGATTCAACACCCTCTTCTGATTTGTCATGCAAATATATACATACAAGGAAAATACTTATACACATAAAGAAAATTTAAAAAGTAATACTATGCTTAGCTCTCTAAGCTTAGCTTTCTGTCTTGATGTTTTGACACCAAGATATAAGTTCATAGCTCAAAACTTCCTTGTTCATCAGCCATTGACTTAGCTCCTAGTCTAAAATAGAGACTTTTCTGACCAGAGACTTTTATACTGTCACAAGAATAGGGCAGGCAAGACAACTCAGAAGGTAAAGGCACTTGCTGAATTTTACCTCCAGGGCCTACATGGTAGAAAAAGAACTTCCTTACAAAATCTATATTGTCTTGTATGTATATAACTTGGAGTTCACAAACATACACACTAAATTAATAGCTTTAAAATTTTTTTATTGTATGTGTATGGATATATTGTGTATGTGTATATCTGTACCATGTGTGCGCCTAGTGACCATGGAAGCCAGAAAAGAACATTTCCTGGGGCCTGAGTTACAGATGTTTGTGAGCTGACATGGTACTGGGAAGGAATCAAACCTGGGTCAGCTACTAGAAACACCTGTGCTCTTACCCAATAAACCACTTTTCTAGCAGCTTTTGAAAGAATTAAGTTCTTTCCCATGTTAATTGACGAGTTGTGAGCCATTTTTCTCTTTATCCTTTGACTTCTTTGTTATAGAAAAATTTGTTTTCTCACTGTGAATCCTAGCAGTAAGGGCAGAAGAGGAATCAGGTTAACTAGAGATGACCTCAGGCAGCAGATTAGGCCAAGATCCCTTGCTCTCTTTATAGGGAAGCCCAAGGTGGAGAATGAGTCCCTGAAACCTGAATCCCCGATTCGGTGTGTTTGCAGAGTAATGCAGAAGTCTATCGATGCTGTCTTTGGCAGACTTTCTGAATTATATACCCACTTGAAGTTGCACACTGTGTACAACGTCTGTCTAGTTTATGTTGCACAGGTAACTGTCGTGGGGAGTTTCTTTGTGACCCCAATCATAAGATTGTTTTTGTTGTATCTTCATAACTGTAATTTTGCTAATGTTGTGAATTATAGTATAAATATCTGATGTGAAGGATATCTGATGTGACCCCAAGACCACAGGTATAGAACCACTGATTTAGAGAGTGTCTTTCAGTCCCCTGTTACCTGTTTAATAGATTTCATCGATGCTATATGAAGTTAGCAAACTAGGAGATTGCATTTGTTTACATGACTTGTTTCTGATGGCTTAGTTCTTGTTTGTTACAGTTAGTTCTTTTATGTATGTCATCAATTGTTCTCTGCTGGCTCCCAGTGCACCTTCTCCCCAGTGTTGTCATACGATCTTACTAGTGAAGTGGTCCTTCACTAGCATACTTCTATTTATGGTGTAATCTCAGAAGTATGTCCATCACACCGTCTTCCTTAGGAAGCACTGAGGTCTGACTGCATATTATAGATAATTAAACCTTGTAACCCTGTCCTGATTTAAAAAAAAAAAGAGGCAGAATATTCGGTTATATTGTAAAATGTTCAGAACAGTGAAATCCATAGGGACAATAACTATATTGGTGATTGCGAAGGGTAAAGGGAGCTGCAGTTAGAGAGTTTTTGCTTAATATATACAAGGTTGCTTTCTGCCTTGATGAATGTATATTAGAATTAAGTAATGGCCATGTTTGAAGTATCATTAAGAGACTTGAGAATTTTGTTTTGCCTGCATGTATGTCTGTGTGAGGGTGTCAGAGTCTCTGGAACTGGAGTTACAGACAGTTGTGAACTGCCTTGCGGGTGCTGGGATG
>JAQHUG010000069.1:6093390-6111422 GCA_028555095.1 Dicrostonyx torquatus | reverse complement strand
CATTTTATGACTCTTGAACCTCACTCTATGCTTACTTCTGTATTACATCACAGTAAACAAAGAAACCCCTTTGGCATCCTTCCCGTATTCATTGTCTGCATTATAATAATTTAAGGAACATTAGATGTTTGCTTTATGGTGGGAATAGTGAACTTTTCTTTTTTTTTCTCACAATGGGGAGTAGAGATGGGGCAGAGCCCCACAACCCCAGAACTTTCAATCTTAGAGCTAAAGGAAGAGCAGCTGGCCACTCTGCCACAAAATACTGTGTCATAACCAATGGTCACTGTGGCCAGCCTTGTCTTCTATCCCTCTTCCACTTCTCTCTAACCCTATGAAGGGTTACAGTGAGGTACAACAAACATCACATTCGTGTTAAACTGTCAGTGATCAGCATGCCAAAATGCAGTTCCTTGTTATGTGACAAGTAGGGAAAACATATGGCAGGCAGGTGGTGGTGGCAGGATCATTATCAGTTCGTAGTGAGATTAGCAGTTTATTTGCAGACAGTGATGCCCACCTGCCATGCCAACAGCACACCAGTGGGCACCCGGAAGCCCTCCCGATCATGTTCTTCTAGCTGCTTAGCCAGTCCCGTGTAATTCTCGCTAGTTGGCATATACAGCTGATCAGTGACCATGGCCTCAATGTGGAGGACAATGGTGATAAAATATATACTCAACACTGAAGCTCCTAGTTGTAAGCAGGTTGCTATTCATTTTCCTTTTGAAGGTAGATGAAGGTAGATGTTTTTGCTATATGTATATTTCAGGTTATTCTACCATTAATTTTTTACAAACATTGATATTGTTTTCTCTTTAATTTTTTTTTACTTCCAACAGAAAAAAACCCACTAATTGCAACTAAAGAAATAAACTCTTCTGTGTCAAGTATGCTCCTTCAGATTCCATGCATCTCTTACTTTTGCTCCCCCAGATCCCACACATTTCTTACTTTTGCTGCTCCAGATCCCATGCATCTCTTTCTTTTGCTCCCTCAGACCCTATTTATCTCTTGCTTTTGCTCCCCCAGATTCCATGTATCTCTTACTTTTGCTCCTCCAGATCCTATGCATTGCTTACTTTTGCCCCTCCAGATCCTATACTTATTTTTGTTTCGCCAAATGGAATCATTTCTGTATCACTGAGCAGTGCCATTTTTATCTGAACATTTTCCCATCACAGATTGTAGACTTCCCTTGCTTTCAGTAGCTTCATCGTCTCATTGAAGTGCTAGTAATTCTTTGCTAAAAAAGGCAGCTTGTGGCTCTGCCAACTCAGATTTCAGATGGGCTCAGCATGTAGTTTCCATGTTTATGTTAGGCCACATCAGTGAAAAAGGGACATGGCTTTTTTTTTACCAGCATCTTTGGTAGAATTAGTTTTCAGGAGTAGAGTTGCTCAGCCAAAGGACATCCCATGTTGAATGTTACCAGACTTGCTAACAGGAACTCCAAGATATAATTAGTTTGTTAATAGTGGCAAAAAAAATACCACTTAGAGAAGCACGTGAAAATGTAAGTTTATTAGACAGAAGTACAAATAGAAATTACTATATGTAGTGACCAAAGTAGATAAAAGTGAGGAAGCTATAATACAATTTCACAAAATTCTCAAAGATTTACAAGTGACATCTCTGAGGGAGGGAGAGAGGCCATTCTTCATAGAAGTGTGTCAGGGTACACAACATCAAAAGACAAATCAGCTTAGTCAGAGCTACTAAAAAGTGATCCATTTGTGTAGATTCCTCAGAACCTCCATGTGCAGCAGCATGCTCAAGAAAGGGTTGGCTCTTCTTTTCAGAAAGTGCAGTTAACCCAGGAAAAATAGATGGTGTTGTGCTATGTAAGTAGTGCCTTTGATCTCTATTTATTGAAGTTATAAATGTGATTTCTATTTATCAGTTAGTTGCCTTTGAGAACCACCTCTTTCCCTGGGAATATGATAGAACTGGCTCCCTGATGTAGCCAAGAATTTCAGGAGTTTGTCAGACTTAATTTAGATTTGTCTTAAATGCTGCTAAACTGTTGCTGACCCATGGCATTCATGGATAGTTGAAGTCTAGTGGTGTTAAAATGCACATCATACTCTTCACCTGCAGAATAGTTTTTAGTGTATCTTAAAATATTGTGCCCTGCTTCACTCCATCCATTTCCAGAACCTCCTCATGTTGGGGAACTGAAACTGTAGTCATTAACATTGTCCCTCCCTCCAGCCCCTGCCAAGCTTCATTGTCCTTTCTGCCTTCTTGAATTTAAGTGCTCTTGGCACCTCACTTAAATGGTGACATTCATTGTCCCTTTTTTATGTGTCTTTTATGTAATGTTTGTTTTTACTTACCACGAAGACTTCACAGTACCTCTTGTCGTACATGTCGAGTTCCCTTCCTTTGAGCCTGAATGCTATTCCTACGTGCCACATTTAGTTCATCAATTCACCCATTGATGGACATTTATTGTTTCCACATTTTGGCCACTGTGACTAATTTTGCTGCAAACATGAGCATTCAGATTTTTTGTAAAGACCCTGTTTTAATTTTTAAAAATGTGTACCCAGGAGTAATTGATGGATCATATGGTGAAACTAAATTTTGAGGAACAATTTTTGCTACATTTATCTGATAATTTAAGGATAGGATTGTGAGGACTGGGGAATTGGAAGGTTCATTTCTATATATAAATTTCTAGAGTGAATTTATACAGTCCAGTGGTAGTACAACTTGCTTAGCATTCTTGCAGTCCTGGGTTTGGTCTGCAGAAAGGTCAATTATTTTGAAATGCTTACTTAGCCACAAAACTAAGAATAATTATGATGTGAAGTGATCTATTAATACAAAGTGATCTATTATTTGGCTGTATTTTGTTCCTAACAAATCCTAAAGAATGATTACATCTTTCTTCACAAATCTCTTAGGTCACGACACAGCTCTGTGAGGCCAATTCACCATTTTAACATTGGCCTTTAACTTCCTTGAATGCATTATCCCTAGTCAGAATGGTTTCTCAGTGCCAGCTCATAAGCATTCAGGAGAAAAGGGAGTGAGTGTTCTGCATTGTGCTGATTGGGGGTAGCTTTTCCATACTGGCTGGGTGAATTCATATTCTCTCTCTCTCTCTCTCTCTCTCTCTCTCTCTCTCTCTCTCTCTCTCTCTCTCTCTCTCTCTCTCTCTCTCCCTCCCTCTCCCCCTCTCTCTCCCTCCCTCTCTTTCCCCCTCCCCCTCTACCTCCCTCCCTTTCTCCTTCCCTCCTTCCGTCCTAGATTTTCCAAGTTCTCTTCATAGTGAGTGTAGAACCTTTCAAATCATCGTAGACTGACTTTATTAACAGGTGTAACATAACCTTTTACTTTTGCACATCCCTTAGTAATGCACACTCCCCTCCCAGAAATTCGTAAACACCAGCTATTAAGCAATCCCCTTTGTGCATACCTTCTACTAAGCATCATCTCTTCTTCATTGCTGCTACTGTTTTAAAAACTGAGTGACATTGTACGTATTCTCTACAAAGGCATAAGTAACTCCATGTTTTCATGCTGTTTATATGGCTGGAACTCCTCCAGGGAGACTTCTAGACATTCTGATTTAATTTCCCCTGACCGCTGATGACCTTGGCAATTTTGGACACAGATGACTTTGATTGACACCGTACAGCTGAGGAGCAGAAAATCCCCCCTCAAGTTCTGTCCCTAGGGAAAGCAATGAGAAGGTGGTATCGTGGTGATAGGGAATAAACTGGAATGTGCCAAGGAGCACAGGGGACAGTCTTAATCAGTTTGTCTTTAGAGACAAGTGGCTTGGTATTAAAAGTTATGGGATTCGAGTTATGACAGTGACATAATAATGAGATAATGGAATATTAGGACAAACACCAATTACACTCCTTAATATATGTGTGCAATTCTAAAGTCTTAAGAAACAAGTGTGAGGCTGGAGAGATGGCTCAGCAGTTGAAAGCATTGGTTATTCTTCCAGAGAACTGGGTTCATTCCAGCACCAAAATAGCAGCTTACAACTGTCTCTAAGCCCTGTTGTAAGGGATCTGATGCTCTCACAAGACATACATGCGAAACACCAATGCATGTAAAATAAAAATAGATAAATCCTTTCAAAGAAAAAAGAGTCACGTTTAATGAAAATGCTGGCATCTGAGAAGAGATTTTCAAGTGGTGATCTCTATTTTTAATCCTTATCAAATTTAATTAAAATAATTTTAATTTTCAAAACCGTATCTAATTTGTTTTTATTTCCTTCCATGGTTAGTGGTACACTGTATTTTCATGTTATTTTTGCTGTCAGATTCGCTATCGCTACTTCAAAGTTTTTTGTCAGTCCCACGTGGCTTCATTTTATATTTTGAATTTCGAGTTTGTGTGTGCTTTTAATTAAATATTTACCAAGCTGAAGGTTTGTCAGCCAGCAGTGATGTCCAGTTAACCAAATGCTTAATGTCAGGTGTGCACATCTCCTGTGGCCTTCCTTACGTATGCTGCATTTTACCTTTTCCCTCAAAGCATATTAAAGCATCTGCCCATCTAGGCTGGGATGTGTATGTGCTTTGGGTGGGATAGGGGAAGTAAGGGACTCATCTGTTAGAAAAGCATCAAGTAAGAAAGGTGACCCTGGGCTTTTAAAGTTTTTTAAGCACTGCAGGTCACCACTCCATTGATGAAAATGAAATGTGATTAAAATAGATGTGTATGAGGGAGGAGGGAAGAATAATCTAGGCGTGATCGCAGAGGTAGCCTACGAGCACTGGTTTATGTTCTTCGGTCTGTTGTAGTGGAAATGAAGCAACAGAATGTGAATGTTTTTATGAATGCTTGTTATAAAGGCTGTCTTAATTTAAGAGACACAATACACAAAATGGCTGATGAAAAACAAGTTTCAGCTTCAATAATTAAAAACTTGTGTTCGTTTTCTTTTTTTTAAAAAATAATTCTGCAATCAACATGTATCATCGTTAACTTTAAAAAAAAAAAACAAATTTTAACATATGCCTTGGTTACCATCGAGTTACCACCTATCTTAGAATAAACTTTAGACTTTAAAGTAAATAAGACTAGATTTGTGGTGGCAAACTGTGTGTTAATTTTAAAAATCCAGCTGTGGAATTAGCAAACATCATTGAAAATGCCTTCATGAAACTACTGAGCAAAGCTAGGGTGTGACTTAATGGTATTTGTTTAGCATGTTAAAGCCCTGGTTTGATTCCTAGTTCCACTGAAAACAGTACCAGAAATAGGGAAAAACAAACCAAACTGTTGAGCAGAGTACATTTTATACTTAAAAGACTAGAACGATCCCCGCTCCCTGTTTTTTATACAAATATTTAGACATCAGAAAGTCTAGTCAGATAATATTTTTAAATGAAAACAGGAATAAACATTTTTATACCATATCTTTTGTACTTGTTTTCAGAATATTCACAAGGATTTGTAAAAGCAAGAGATAATAAAGAGAGAAAAAGAGAACCAAGAAGTAGCATCACATAACAGAGGAACAAGGTCAAGACTCTTGTACTGGGGGCCTGGAGTGAAAGCTCAGAGCTTAAGACATCTCACTGCTCTTGGGGGACCCAGTTTTGATTCTAGAACCCACATGGCAGCTCACAGCTGCCTGTAACTCCAGTTCTAAGGGGTTTGATTTCCCCTCTTCTGGCCTCAGTAAGTTTCCCGTATGCACATGGTACACATAAACTCTCACAACAAGCTCAGATCAAATAACTAAACGATTTTTTTGTGCACTACAAAAGGAATACGGTATCAACGACTTGGGTCACTGCTGTACCTGGGCTGAGGTTGTCCAGATGGAGGTGTGCTGTATATAAAACACACCAAATATTAAAGGCTTTGTAAAAACAGTCTCAATATTAGCGTAATGTTGGTATGATTGTAGTTTGTAAATATTGTATGAAATAAATAAGATTAATTTCATCAGTTTTCTTTTAATTACTCAATGCTAACTCAATGTTAGCAAAATGTAAACATGCACACGTGGTTCTCATTTCTTACTCATGTTTCTTTCACATATTGATTAGCAGCAAGTAAGTTTGTCAGTATGTTGTGAAAGTCGTTCAGATTCATTTATAATTATATGTGGAAAGGTCATCAACAGCAATTTGTTTTGAGGACCTCATGATCTTTTTTTGATGTTCATTGTCTTCCTCGTTTAATAAGTCAAGAAGTATCCTGCACAGAATTTCTCCAGTTAACCTACTAATTGAGATGGTTCGCAGCATTCTCCTTCAATTATCTTCAATAAATAAAATATTCAATAACTAGTACCTGCAAAATTAATCCTCAAAATGTTTAAACAAATACTAAATAGTGTGTCATTCTTTAAAATAAGATCTACTTATTCTGAAGTTGGGATGAATATGGATGAGGTACACATTCTTGTTTGCTGTGACTCCTTAAGGAGAAAAGTGTATTTAATTGAGTCTGTCTGTCTAATGATTTCAGGAGTCTAATGATTTGAGTCAACATGTATCTTATTTATGCATATATGTATGTGTAGGTGTGTTTATCTCATACATACTTATTTAGCACTTACTCTGTGCCAGGCACTATTCTGAGAAAATCAGTACCTGTTTATCTAAAAATAAGTGATGCTTGCATTACTCAGAGTCACGCCCTGTTCTAATGTCTCATGCAATCTAACGCTTTTCTTTCAAGCAGAGCCAGGCAGTCACAGAGGCACTTAAGTGACGCTTGCAAGTTCACACAGCTGCTCTGTAGGGTTGTTGGGAGCCACCTCTGCATGCAGCCTGGCTGCTCCACTGCTCTCCTCTTACCTGGCTTTAGAAGCTCTCTTGCTTTACTCCCTTTTATTTCTGGGCAGCGTGACTTGGATTAAGGCCCAGATGATGCCTCTGTGTCAGAGGTTCATAGAAGCTCTCTATAACTACCTACAAATTCTGCCATCAGAACAGGTGATAAGAGAGCTCCTTTCTAAAGGCAGAATATTTTTTTATGCTTTCTGTGAATTTATGATTCACCATGTGAACTAATAGGTAGGATTATGTGGTAGTTATACAAAATAGTTTCATGTAACAGCTCTATTTATATTAAAGTAAACTTAAGCCATTTAAGCCATAAACTGGAAATGTTATGGATATGCAGTTGCTCTTCTCCTTACCCCACTGTTAACACTTAGGTAGGTCACATTTTCTTAGGAAATTAGCATCTACCAAGTTCTTTGATGGTTAGATGTTTTCAAGTCATTCCTTAAGTGTGCCTAGATGCTCAGAATATAAGCATGGTCCAGAGTGATTTTTTTTTTTTTTTTAAATAGAGCTTCTTTCAGGCTTTACAGCAGACAGAAATGCAGACTTAGGAAACCATCAGAGTTCCACCAAAGGTTCCCTGAAATTGCTTTTAAAGAAGATTCTGCGAGGTAATGACTCAATATTGGTTACTCTCTTGGTATTTTTTCGTAGCTCCAAGAAACAAATTTTATGAGAAATTGAAGGTGTAAGTTACAAAACAATCCCATATCAGTTTGGAATTATGATTAATAAAAGGGTATTTATTTAAGGGGAAAAACTTACAGATCACTGTCCTAGACAACAGTCTTTGTCGTGACCAGAAATAGAGTCTAGCAGCTGGAAGCTGGAGATGGAGGCAAGAGAGCAAGCACAAGGCTACCTCTGCATTTTAAGGCAAAAAAGACCATGTCCAAGTGGGCTGGTACCTTAAAAACTATTGGCTGAAGGATCAGAGTGTGCTCCCACAGCAAGAAATACTATAATGTATATTTTTGCTTGCTTTGTCTCTCATGCTAGTTACTTTTTTTTTGCTAAACATTGGAGTTTCATCACAATTTTAAAATGCTTTTCCTTCCGCAGGCTTCCTTCACCACACCCACAGTTGAAATCATTGTTCTTGTCATAAAAAACAGCAGAGTTGCCAACAACTTCTCAAAGTGTCCTTAAAATACCCTATCTTCTCATTTCAAAGCTCTCTTTCAGAATTTTGTGCCTGAAAATATTCCTGATTACATTCATTCATGTAACAAATATTTACTGTATTACTGCAAGTTATATGCAAATTCCTTCACCGAACAAAAGACACGGTCGTTGAACTCTTGGTGCTTACTAACTGTAAGTTTAAGTTAATTGTGTAAAAGGAAGGTATAAATTACAAAAATTAAAGAACAAGGATGCCATTTTTATCTAGACTGTCTTTTATAAAGTTAAACGGAGTTATAAAACTCCAATGTAGAGCTCTCGGTCCATGTGAAGATGTCACACACATGTCAACCAGCCATTTCTGGAGCATCTGCGATTGATGTTCTTTCTACATACCTTCAGTAGATCACATTTCATAATTTCATTTTCATCAGCATCTTTGCTAACATGGGAAAGACCACCTTTGTACTAATCTCTTTAACTCAGGCCATTTCATATCAACTTTGCAAAATCCCGAAATACAGGTCATCATTTATTCAGACAGACATTTCTAAGTTTTCCAGTCATTTTAATTGAACTTGTTTAAACTTTGTATTTTCAGAGTGATTGACAGGTCAGTGATGAATATCTGGAGATGAAAAACTCCATGTAAAGAAACAGATCTGAGAATCCACAGGAGAGGACATAAATGCTAATTACACATAGACTTTAATTCCTGGTTTGTTATAGTTGCCTGCAGGTGTGTATCTTGGCTGTGGTCTATTCTCAGAGCCTCGTTTGTATCTGAGATTTTCTTTAATAATGTTGCCACCATTTGAGCTCTTTAATCTCTGACTCATTTGCAATTCTCTTTCTCTTGACATAGGAAATAATTAATTTAAAGATGAATGTAGTTGTTATTTCTTTTGGTTATTGAATATTAAAGAGTGTGTGTGGGAGGTGTGTTCCCATGGGTTCCCATGAAAGGCCGTCCCAGGGCGGCACCTCAGGCTGACCTTCTAGCTTGGAAGCACAGGTGTTCCGTCGTTGTTCCACCATAGCCACAACTACTCTTGTTGTGACACTGTTGAATAGAGAATGTTCCCAGTAATACTTCTTTTCTGATAGCTGACCCCTTCTATCTCTGGTTGAGGAGGAAGCTTAACATTAGCATGTACAAGATAATTTTGAGATTCACTTCATTTTTAAGCATTGATGTTTTTTTTCTTTCCTTCTGCTAGTAGGAATTAGGGGCATGAATTTGTTGAATGGGTTATTGAAAATTTAGGGGTATGTCTCCTTTGTTGTTTCCATTTATTTAAAAAATTCTTTTATTTTTGGAAAATTTCATACAATGTATTTAAATCATATTCTTGTCTCCTAGTACCTCCTAGATCCATTCCTATCACCCTACCTCCCCAACTTCACTTCCTTCTTTCCTTTTTTTAAATTTAATAACTCATCAACTCATTTTGCAGTCCATATTTTTCTGAGTATAGACCATCCCCTGGAATATGATGAACGTACCAGAAGCCACACCCTTAAAGAAAATCAACTCTCCCTTCCTGGTAGCTCCTCAGGTTAGGTGAGGCTAGTAAGATCCTTGCTCTTTCTTTCTGGACTGTTAACTGGGTTGATCTCATATGGCTCTTAAGTAGACCACCATAGCCGCTGTGAGCTTAAGTGCAGCAACTAGTAGATCCAGAGGACACTGTTTGCTTCAGTTCCCATGGCCTCTGACTCTTAGGATCTCCTCTACCTTGTTCTAGGGTAGAGATTTGGGGAAAGGGTGTGAGATAGGTTTCCCATTTGTGGCCGATCCTTGGTTTGGCCACCCCTTCATGCTTGGCCGACATTTTGAACTCCGATATGTGCTTTTCTCCATGGCTTCAATACTCTTGTTAGTTTCCCAGCTTCTTATTTTTGTAGTTATGCTGGAGGCCTTTTCTTCAGCGAACTAACTTACCTAGAGATTTCTTTCTAGAGTCTGCATCACCCATGCTCCCTCCCATGTCTTGTCCTGACTTTGTCCTATATGACCTGAGTTCAGCTGTATGCAAGGAAACATTTTAAAACTCTGAGGTATTTGTAGGTTAATTCCCTGTCTCTGCACATTCCTCATATTTAAAAAATTTGAATGCAGATGCCTGCTTTTAGGAGCCATCCTTACTTAAGTCATCTTCAAGATTTACCTAATTTCAACTCTTTGTGCCTGGTCTCTGATATGGCTCCTATTTTTTGGTTTGGCAGTTTTTCCCCACAATTAAAAGTATGATTTGGTGGTCTCCAGGTTAGTAATTTGACAGCTGAAATTTTAAGATGTCTGTTTTTTGAAAAACTTATGTGTGTTCATATTTGTATGTACATGTTAATAACATATTTGTAGAGATTTAATAAAAGTCATCATCAGATGTCTTTCTCTTCTTATTTTTGAAAGAGGTCTTTTATTGAGCCTGGAGCTCACCAATTTGTCTAGGGGTCCTTTTGTCTCTGCCCCCTGGTGCTGAGTTTACATGCATGTGCTGTTGTCCTGTTTTCTTTTTTAGGTGGATGTTGGGAATAGAACTCAAGTGTTTTTGTGGGAAGCACTCTACCAACTGAAATTTCTCCTGAGTCCCTCCTTTTTTGTTTTTAAAATATTTGTGAAGAACAGACAAACTAAAAGGATTGGATTGGTGCTGACTAGCAATATAGATGAACTTAATGTCTGTACAGTATGCTGTCTTTAGATTGATAGTAAAAATTGATGATGTACTTTAAAAAGGCATTCTGTACTCAGAAATAAATGGCTTCATGATGCTTGAATCAGAGTTTGTCTTTACTATAGATATATAAAGCTTGGCTAAGGCCCAAACCACAAGCTTACAGGTATGACCTGTAATGTTCCCTAATGAATCCCACATAATTATGAATCCCACATAGTTATGACACATAAACACGTTTATATTAAACTATTTCATAAAGAGATATTATTGTTCAGTATGCCCACAATTTCTTTATCATACTCTGTCTTCATTTTATGCATGCAGCTTTCTATTTGTTTGCATGTCCTTTGTTGAAAACTTAATGATTCTTCTGGTCTTCTCTGTCCTCATATACCTTGTATTTTCCCTCAAACCCTCCTAACTCCAACTGTGTTGCTATTAGACCTCGTTAGCTGTGTCACTTCAATTTAGACACTGTGAAATCAGATCCAAGCATCTTTGTGATTGCCATCTTGTTCTTCTTGATAGTTCTTTACTTGGCCCAGGAGAAGTTAGGGTAGACTGAAATTTCATGCAGTCGTTCTGAGGAGGCAAGTCATCTATTTAGACACATTTGATTTGATTCAGAAATGATCTAAGAAGTATGTTGTAACATCTGGTGGCTTCTCCAAAATTCTGTCAGCCTTGTAGATCCAGTGGAATTTGTCTCATATAGAACTTTTGTTCAGTGTTTTTTCTTAATTTCTTTTTAAAACCAAACTATTCTTTTAGAGAGGCTTTAGGTTTACAGCAAAATTGAGCAAAAATTTAGAGACTTTTTATGCATTCTGTGCCTCCACCTGCCTATGCATGGTGACCCACACTAGAGAGAGTGGGGAGGGGTTTGTTAAAATTGACAAAGATCAGCATGTTATCATCACTTCGTACATTTTAGGTCCATGTTTGGTATTGTACTTTCTGTAGGGTTTGACAAATATAAGAGTATGTGCCATTTTGTGCTACCAGGCAGAATAGTTCTAGTACCCTCAAATTTCTCCACCCTCTCTAATTCTTCCAACTCATCAGTTGTCACTGATTTTTTTTTTTTTTTGTCTCCCTAGTTTTGCGTTTTCCAGAATGTTGGACAGTTGGGACCCTGAAGTATGTTGCCTTTGCAGATGAGCTTCTTTCATTTAATAATAAGCATTTGCGCTTCCTCTGTGTTTGTTCATGTTCATTTCCGTAGTGAATAATAGTCCACCATCAGGATTTACCAGTTTCTATTAATCTCCAGAAGGTCGTCATCATTGCCTCTAATTATAGTCAGCCGTGAACAAAACTACTGTTAACTTCCACTTATAGATTTCTTTGTGAACAAGTCTTCAACTCTCTCAAGTAAATTCAAGGAGATATTTCTAAATAGAATTTATGCTTAGTTGTTTAAGAAATTACTGAACTTTCTTCCAACATTTGATATGTCGATTGCATTCCTAGCATGGGTTAACAAGAATTCCTTTGTTCCAGACTCTTGCAAAGCCTTTGCATTATCCCAGATTATGGAATTTGTCTTATAATAGGATAGACAAATTCCTTACTAAAACTACCCCTCCACAACATAGTGTAGAGGTGTACTTTTGCAAAACTGAAGATTCATCATAGAGTCTTGTACATAATAAATCCCAAGTGGTTGATTACCAAGCTTTGTGTTGTTTGAGTCTTAGGACATTTCTTAATCAGATTGTTTTTTTGAGTTTCCAGAGCTTTTGGTGGATTCCGGGTACTGTTCTTTCTCCATTATGTCTTTTGTAGATCTTTTTTCTGCTGTTAGTTGACTTTTATCTTAGACCAGTAAAGTCTACCTGAGTTGATTGTGCAAGTGCCCATGACTGCCATTGAGATGTCATAGACTTCTAAACCTAACACTCTTGATTATTTATTTCCAGGTCAATGTGACTGTGGACTACATTAGACCAGCCAGCCCAGCCACAGAAACGGTGCCTGCCTTTTCAGAGCGTACCTGTGCCACTGTCACCATTGGAGGAATGTGAGTGTTCTAACTGGCCAAGAGGTGGCTTTGCTTTTAAGTAATTGAATACTCTGCTCAGTCAAATCTTGCCCCCCTTTTGCGTTGCTTTGCTTTCCCTTGTACTTAACCCAGTGGAGTATAATTATGTGCCTGTGTAGCTCACTTTGTAAAGTATTCTGTAATCACTCATTAGCTAATCATATATTTCCATTATTGTTATTATTTAAGATTTATTGGGCTCTGTGTGGTTAGCCCTATGAAATACATTATTACTATTAATAGTGCTATTTATTGTATATCAAGCTGTCCCTAGGTACTAACAAAAATTAGTTAAGAGCTTCTGTATGTTGGTTTAGAAAGGTGAATTTTCGAAGGGAGAGAGAAGCTAACTGGACATTTTCTTTGTATAGAGATAATGTACTGGTTATGCCTCAACTGCATTTCAAGGTCCCTAGGTCTCTGGGTAGCCTTGCTGATCAGACAGAGACTTTCAAGGGAAGTATCTGACAATGGAGGGAGGAAGCCTGCTGGGCCATGCTCTCATAATATATAGTAAGACAATCAGTTAGTCCACAATTCTTACTTTGCATACAACATACCAGCACGGTCATTGTTCCCCACCCTCCTTAACAGTCCTCAGTGCTGTTTGTTACCAAACTGGTATTTTTCTTTTCTTTGAAGGGGAAGCAAAGAATGGGGCTTTCATCAAAACAGGGATTGTCATATTGATTGTACAGTGAAGCCCAGTATAAGATAAGCATCTAAGTGACAGCAACAACTCAAAAGGGATAAACATGTTTCACTACGTAGCTTCTAGAACTCTCCTATGGGGCAGAATCCTCCCCTCATTCTTGCTTTTGCACATGGAAGGACTATTTTTAGGGAGTTTCCACTCCTGTGTCAGCTTCAGACTGATCAGATACTATTTTGAATTGTAGAAAACTAGGTTTGGTCATCACTCTAACTATCTTATATTTATTATCAATTTATCACCAGTTCTTTCAAACTGAGTGTCTGGTTCTGTATTGGAAAATGCTGGAGGTTAGTAACCTGTATTGAAGACTGTGACTGGAGAAAACAGGAGTCGTTTCCATACATGGCTACGCCTGCTCTCTAATTCCTGGGAAACGGTTTCATGTCTGTACAAACATGCGTCTTTATTTTTGGCAGATGGCCTCCACCAACATTTAACACTTCATCAGAGTTGATTATCCCACATACATACCACAAAAAGTATATTTAAAAACCAATTTATAGTGCCTAAAATCAGATATTTGGCAACCAACTTTAGTTTGTTCGTTCCCTGGTTGTTTTAATAATTATTTACTGAGTTTTTGGGTTTCTTAAATTTTTTAGGATAATCTGGGACAGCCAACTTTAATGTATTTTCAGGTTTTTATAGTCCACCAGTTGTGGATTCACTAGGTGTAATGAGAGAGAGAGAGAGAGAGTTACTTCCCTAGTATTTCTAAAATGGCTGTGCTGTTTACAATCCCACAAATAGTACTGCCAAGAGTTGCAGCCTTTGGGACTTGTTACTGTTCTGACCATGACTGGGTAGAAGTGATACCTCATTCTACTTTCAGGTCACTTTTTTTTTTTTATTTGCCTTGTCAGTAGTGACAGTGACTGTGTTCTAATATGGTCATTTGTATGCTTTCTTTTAAGGAATTTTTATTCCAGTGATTTGCCTATTTCGATGTCCAATCACTTGCTTTTTGGCTATTGAGTTCTTTGAATTTCTTATGTATTCTGTACTTGGTTTGTTTGGAAAGGAGAGACTTGATATAGTCTTGATATTAGAGGTTACTGATTGTTGAAACTATCAACCTTGCAGTAGAGATTTTATCTCTATTTTATCAGAGTTCCAGTAGCCAGCAGACACAAAGTACAGGAAATTTTTTGACTGACTTGTTAAATGTAATGCTGTTCAGGTACTTGCACGTTTCGTTCCCTGGATAACTACAGGTGGGGAAGTGGGGGGTGTGTGCGCGCACAAGCGCGCCAGATAAGCTTTTAGGGTAAGCTATCTCTCCACCTGCTCAGGTTTGTTTATTCTAGTCACGACAGTAACTGATAGTCTTCTCCTTGTTTTTGAAGTTTGTTAATAATGATAGATTCCCTAGTTCCCAGGTGAACTTCCAGACTTGTTCCATCTGCAGTTGGTTTGGTTTGGGTTATCTCCTTTCATTCTTGAATTTCCTGTAGTAAAAAAAGAAAAATAAACCATGGCTCAAATAATATTGTAGAAAAACGAGTTATTAATAAGTAAATTCAAATGTTTATCTCATATTCAGAAATAATTTGTATTAAGACCCCTTTCATATAAATTTTACTTATTTAAAAATACTGTGTAAAAAGAGGGTTTTACCTAAGCACAAATTTTCTTAGGTTTCTTTGTACAGATATGTGGGTTGTAGGGCATGAATCTGCCATAGTGCCCATGTGGAGGGTGGAGGACACCTTGAAGGATTTCGTTCTCTTCTTTTTACTATCTAGGTTCCAGGAATCTAACAAGTTGTCAAGACTTGAGCGGCACCTGTGCCCACTGAGTCCATATTTTCAGATCTCTAGTGCATGAGAAACATGGGCACTTACTTGGTATCCTAGAGAACAGCATCTAAAATGAGGAATTAAAAATACTAATTACAGAACCTTATAAATTTTGAAGCTTTCTTTTCCTATTTCTGCTACATTTCTTTGGCTCACTTGTTTTGCAGCCATTTAAAATCATAAAGTTACTCCTTATGTACTTACATATCATTGCTTAATGTTATTTTTTGAGAAGTATAATTAAAATAACAAGCACCACCGGGAAAAACTTGACTTGGAACCAAAGCAAATGACTGAACAGATTCAGTAAGGTGTCCAAGTTCATGAGAGTGGCCCTCTGTTTCTGCTGGCTGTGGTCATGGGTTGTGTGGGGTGTATTAAGGGAAGGGTTCGGGGTGGTCTGTAGTAAGCACTTCCTCTCTGGAAGGCAGTCTCGTCAGACTAGTGTGCAGCGCGGAAGAGACCTGTCCAAAGGATTGCAGGCTTTGTGCCTATGTGGCCTGTTCCACACCTCATGGCTCTTCTGTTGTTGCGACTCCCCTGACAGGAGGAGCACGTTTGAAGTTGGTGATTCCAGGGGAGTAGGAAGAGAGAGGCAGATGAGATGGTGTTTTGCAGAAGGCTACTTTAAAAGAAACTTTAGGTGTACCACACATGCAAAATGTGTGAATTGTCTGTGTTCTCAGGAGGGCTCAACGGAACCCTTATGTTTTCCCTTGATGTATGGAAAGGATGTGGTTCCCATGCCCTTGCTGTCACCCAGGCTGCAGCTCCCAGTGTCTTACCATCTAAGGAATTGATGCAAACAGGGTTCGTCAGGTTCCTCTGATAGATTAAATTTTTTTTCTTGATTAACTTCACTGTGGAGTTGGCAAGAGCTGTTATCTGTTAATCAAAACAGTTTAAATAAAAAATTAAAAGATCAACCTTGAGTCTTTCTCATTCTCCAGCTCCCGAGTTGGGAATTAGCTGATCTTTTTAGGCCTGGTTTGTGATGTGAAGCTGTCAAGATGGCGCTTCCTGTTAATTACTTTTTATTGTATTTAAGACACTTAAATAACTCTTCTTGTGATTTAGTCTTCTATGTAATTAGCTGCAGTGATTAAAATCTCATTCTTTCCTTTTTGCCAGTGCTTTCTTGAAAATAAAATTTTTCTGGGGTGACCTTTCCCTGTGCCAGACTTCTCAATTACTTTGAGCTCTAATTTTTTTTTTTTTTTTTTTGTTTTGTTTTTTGAGACAGGGTTTCTCTGTGGCTTTGGAGCCTGTCCTGGAACTAAGTCTTGTAGACCAGGCTGGTCTCGAACTCACAAAGATCCTCCTGCCTCTGCCTCCCGAGTGCTGGGATTAAAGGCGTGCGCCACTACCGCCCGGCCTTTGAGCTCTAATTTGGCAAATCCATAAAATCTATCAGTTTATATTTCATGTTTTTCCTGTATATCGTGTTAAAATTTATTAAAATTCCCTTATAAATAAAACTAGGGTCCAGATTCACACACTTACACACTCCATTTTTACCAATTTCCCAGCTTCATCAGTAATTGTCAGCCAGGCCATTTCCACAGTTTCTCAGAATATGGTGTATTTCACAATGGTAGGAAATGACGGAGGGGCCCATGTTTACAGACAGGTAAAGAATGGCTTTTAGAGGGATGGGAGTATAGACTACAAATAGTGGGAAGGTGCTGGTTTCTATCTATCTTACAAGCTGACTTTTTAAGAGAAATGGCCTGGTTTTTGTAACAGGCTTGCTCTGCGTTTTCCACCTGTATTCCTGCCTCACCTTTCTCGATCCCTTCATAGCCTCTGCTACTCATCTTGATACCTGTATGAATATAGGCCCTACTGCCTGAAGGACTGTTGTAGGATGTCTGAGGTGAGTGTCATTCAGCAGACTCAGCCCCATCTTTGCGAACTCCCTTCTGTCTGTGCATTGTTCACAGATTTACTTCACTTTCCTATAGTCATTTGAGCCAGACTTTTGAACTTGCAAGCAAACAGGCTGACTTTTGCTTTTCTTTGGTTTAGAGTTTCAGGGAGTTTTGTTCCAGCTCTTCCACTGAAGCACTGCTAAGTCTTGTCTCACTGTGCTAGAATAATTCCTTTTTAATTCTAGTTAGTCTCCCCCTCCCCAGTCACAATAAGAATAAGTATCATGCAATCTCTAGCTTTTCATAGCTTTGAAGCTCTAGCTGTTAGCCAGTCTATCCCTCAGTTTTCAATTCCTAAAACATAGCAGAAGTATTTTACTTTCAAACTACAACCGGTATGAAAGGATTCTCTTGCTGACCAAACCCCACCTCTACCTGCATTTAAAAGAGATACTTAGGTTTCCTGTTTCCTGGGAGGCATGAGCTTCTTGATTTATGCAGTTTTCATTTTGAGCAATAGATAGACTTCCATTGGTTTTGTCTGTGTCATTAAGTGGTTAAAAATACTTGAGACAGTAGTTGGCTCTATCCTCTGATAGCTTAAGTATATCAATCATTTGAAGAGATATGCCCTATAAGGCACTAGAAGAACATGACAGGGAACAAGTTCACTTGAAAATAGTATTAAGTTTCAGGCAAATCTGTCTCTTTTATTCAAATATTTTGTGACTGTCTGTGAAGTCTTGGTTCTTTAAAGCTTTTGGGTTTTGATTACTTGATAGCATTATTGCTTTATGGATCCTCAGAGTGGCTTTTTATAATGACACCTGTGGATGTGCAAATTATGTGAGAGCTTTCTCTTTCACTATGTTTCTTTTTACAGTAGCAGTTGAGTGGGCTTCCTGACTTCTGTGGACTTGAATATTTCTCAAGTTGATTTAGAACTCTCTTTCTTTTTCTTTTTTCTTTTCTTCTTTTGTTTTTTGAGACAGGGTTTCTCTGTGGCTTTGGA
>JAQHUG010000069.1:6010047-6089800 GCA_028555095.1 Dicrostonyx torquatus | reverse complement strand
CTTGTTTCCTCCAGCCCTCTCTGTCGTAGGAGTCTCGTTCAGTTGGCTTTTATGAAGCCCCCCACACACACAAAGAAACAGAAGTGATGTTATTTATTTTTGAGACAGGGCTCTGCTTGGTAGCTTAGGCTGGCCTTGAACTCAAGATTTACCTTCCTTGGCCTCCTTAGTGGTAGAAATACATGTGTGTACAGCATCACACTTTTGATTTTAGACTTTTTTTTTTTTTAAAAAAAAACCTTTATCTTGGATTAGTTTCTCTCTGTTTGACTCTCTTCTTTACTTCCGTAACTTCTGTAAATTTTACTAATAGTTGACCTTTTGCCATGGCTTTTTCCAAAAATCTTCCTTTATAGTTTTCTTCAATATTGGAAGAGAGGCCTTCAACTAAATCTTACAGGTGACTTATTTGACCAGCCACTCACACATCGTTGACTTAGTTTCACATTTCTGCTTATTCATTCATTGTACTTGTTTATCCATTTAGTTACCCATAGTTTATTTTTCATGTATTTATAGAGTGCTTGTTACATTCTGTGCACTGTGTTAGACATCATAACTATATTATTAAACCAGAAGCAATTCCCACCTTCATAAACTTTGTACACTGTCCTATTTATGTAGCCCACTTCCATTGTACTAATAGCTGTATGATCTTGGTCTCAGCTTAGTGCCTGCATGTTAGAGATATTAGTGGTGTGTCTCACACTGCTGTTAGAGATGCTCAGCCTACAAGTCTCCACCCAGCCAGTCCCTGTGGACCTAATGTCTTGTTTCCCTTCTCTCTCCTGTCTCTCACTCCCTCTTATGTTTCTAACCATTTCCTTCCCTTAGAGAGTCCTCATTTACTGCAATTTTTCTTTCATGTTTTGTATGCTATCTTTTTATTGTTTATTACATTTACATGAGCTCAGCCACAGAAAATATTCTCTAACTAATTAATTGAAACATTCATGTAGCATGTTGCCTGATCTGAGTGCTTATTGGTAGAACATTTCTTTGGCTAGAATATTTAAAATACTAGGTTCAGATCTTACACTATCTTTCCCAACACCTGCTCCCCACCACAAGAAATGACCAAACAAAACCCATGTCCCATTGTATTATGGTCTAGATTTTACCATCGTGTTGATGGTAGAGCCCTTTGTTCACACAAAACAGTAATGGTTGCCAAGTTCTTGCATAAATGTCAAGTAGTGACTGTGCCATACTCAGTTAATCGTACAGATACCGTGGAATCAACACTAGTATGCTACGACTTCCTCCTGTGCTTGCTCTAGCCGGTGAACCAGGCACCTGCCGGCTACATCTGTCTGTGAAGTGGTGAAATGGAAGGCCACCAACTTAATGTAATAGAAGTTTGGCACCCTGTAGAGTAGCTTTCTTTTCCTTGACGTTTTTATGAACTTTTCTGCCTTAACTAAAAATGAATTTAAATTATGGAAAATAGCAAATTAAAAGACTCAGAGATAAGGTTATGGTATGATTTGTAGCTGTTTAAGAGCAGTGGCTTGGTGAAGGAGTTTGAGGCTGCTTTCTATGGTTACTGCGGCTTTTATGTAGAGCCTTTTGGCTCTCTGATATCAGCATATATATATATATATATAGCTGATATAGTCAGCAAACTGTTGCTCTAATTTGTGCCTCTATTGTATTGAAATTGTGATACATCAGCTGTCAGAAGCAAGGGGAGCTTTTGATAGTCCTCATGCCATCCTCCTCCTTAAAAAAAAAAAATCTTGGCACTGGCAACATCCTTTCTTCTTAAAGCAAGAAGTAATTGCAGTGCACTTTGCAAACACTGTGTCTTCAAAACCTTCCCTTTCTGAAAGGTGTGTGTTCCCGTCATGTGTCACTTTGCAAACTGCAGTTGTGGATACATCAGACCAAGAGAAGGTTCCACAGAGTTTCCTTAGTGGCTTATTGTATTTCAAAGCAGGGAACCAAGTCACCCCCCCAACCCCATCCCCCATAGGAAATAAAGATTAGGATGTTTTAAAGTTCTTAACCTCTTGTTTGGGCTCAGATATCGTTTATATTAGAAAGATGACTCACTAAGCAAAACAGAAAATTCTGTTTTTCAATTCTTAGGAAAACGCTTGACTCTTCCCCCCCCACACACACCACATTTTTGTTTCCATATATAGTTAGGTTTCACTGGCTCTTATTTCTAGAACTCTTAATTACAGACTTCTAGACTTTGTATAGAAGTGAAAGTCTCCAGCAGCTGCCACATTTTAGGCCTCAATACGGTAGACCCTGGATTTGGTCCAGGTACTAATAAATTCTGGGGAACAAAAGCAACCCACCACCCCAGTTCTTGTGCCAACTGACTGGTTTGTGGCCATGTACTGTAATGGGCCAGGGTGGAGAATTCTGTCGTGTCCCCACCATCCAAATAAGACAAAAACTTAATTTGAGCTTTCTCCCTGAGAACCGTTTCATGCCAAAACAATTTTGTTCTATCTTTTCAAAAATGATTGAGTTCAGTAGAACAGAGTTCCATTTCAGCTAGTCATGGCTTAGTAATCTCTGAACAGTGTTGACAGCCTCCTAGAATCTAAACTATTGTTTAGATTGCACAAATCATAAGAAATGCGAAGACACTCAGATTGTCCTGTCCCTATTTTGGACTTACTAGGTCTGGCAGGTAGGTTCTGCTTTCTTTGTCAGAGCAGATCATTCCAGATGGCATTGTGTAATTTTCCATCTTGGGGTATGTGTTTGTGTGGGCGTGTAGCTTTGTTTTGTTTTTAAGTGGTGTTTAATGTCAGACTAATAATAAACTAGATACATAAGCCTGGTTTTGTCAGAATGGCCATGAGTTATTTGTCCCTGTTGTTCAGAGAGGCAGAGAGCTACCCATCCCTATGTACATTTTGGGGGTGCTCTTGTCACCACAGCTGCCTAAGAACTGCAGTGTGACAGCTGGCAAGTTCTGTTGTGAAGAGACAAGAGATGAGGGATCTTCTCCTTGGTTGCTATACCCAACTAATTCCCTACTTTCTTCCAACCTAAATAGAAGTTTCAAGGATGAGTTTCTGTTTTTGAAACAATTAACAGCATTTGGTCTGTTCCCTACTTAGACTTCTTGGATTCTGCTACTTTCTGAAGATCAGGTGCACTGGCAACTTTATGATTGGGGAGGTGGGCACATGTACCGGGCCTAGATTGTGCTCAGTCTTTCATTTCTTAAGAAATTGAGCATTTTTTTAAAAAAAGATTTCTACTGTTTTTCACAAAGCTTATTTAGAATCTTGTGAGACACCTGGAAAAAACAATGCAACATGCCCCCAATTTAAGTAAGTACTAAAGCTTAGGTTTTAAAAATAGTGAATTCATGCCTATAGATTTTACTCTCTTGGTCTGGAGCAGAGATGACATCGAGTCTTACATGGTGATTCCATCAAGAAGGACGCCCCCAAACCAGCACAGCAATAGGAAAAAAGTTGAATGAAAACCTTTACAGACGTTCATTCTATCACTTCCTGTGTCTAAGCACAGCCTTCTCTGATTTGATTAATTTCTCCTATTCAAACTCTGAAAGTACACGATCGCAGCACAGTTTAGAGACGAATTGGTGACTGCTAGATCTGCCTCCAGCTGAAGATGCAATGCTTCATGGCACTGCTGATACTCTGCTTCCATCTCGCATTTCTTTTCATCTGGCTAAGACTGGCAAAGGGGGTGTTGTCACTGCTGCTTGTGGGTGAGAGAAGCAGCAGCCACAAAGCGGGTTTTTGTTGTTTTTTAGCATCTAGCCATGACTTTTTCTTTGATAACTCAGCCATATCCTGTGACATAGCCATAAAGTGGCTATCTTACCTGAGAGTGGGAATTTACGAGTCTGCCAAGGTGCCTGCCCTTTGTGAGTGCACTCAGCTGTTCTCAACCAGTTATCTCCTGTCTTCTTTGAGAAGGCGTCTCACTAAATAGCTCTGACTGGCCTGGGATCCATCTGCCTACCTCTGCTTCTGCAGCCCTGAGTTTAAAGGCATTTGTCACTGCGCACTGCCCTCTTAGTG
Organism: Dicrostonyx torquatus; assembly: GCA_028555095.1. NCBI lineage: Eukaryota > Metazoa > Chordata > Mammalia > Rodentia > Cricetidae > Dicrostonyx > Dicrostonyx torquatus. The sequence goes on along the minus strand of JAQHUG010000069.1, from coordinate 6,085,775 downwards.
ATTTCTACCAAATTGCCTCCATGATCTTGTTGCCATTATCCTGCCAATATGACCATAGTTAATATGCATTCCTCAGAGAACAGTACTGTATTTGGTTGGACCTTACAAGATTCCTTTTTAACCCTATTCTTTGACTGGTCATTGAATTCAGATTTATTTATTTACTTACTTATTTTGAATGGTTAGTTATTGATGTAGTATTGTGAAATTTTCTCTTCAACAGCTAGGTTATATTGGTCATAAGCTCATTTGTTGACACTGCTGATAATTAGCCCAAACTGCATCTCCAAATAATAAACACCTTTCAAATTGAAGTGTCACTTATCCATGTATCAGGCTCAGTAAATATCATTTGTACATTTTACTCCATATTAAGCCTATAATAAAATAGCCATGAAGAATAGTTTCTTGTGTTCTATTTTGGGTATAGACTGATGTGTCTGAAATTAATAATATGTGTTTTGATGACAAAAGCATGATTATTTGGCAGTCTTCAAATGTTTTATGTTGATGCCCTTCTAGTTATAACCCCATTTATAACTCTGACTGCTTTCTGTTCTGCCTTCCTATTTGCAAATGGTCTTTCAGCCAGCATACCAGATAGAGCAAACTATCCGGGGTCAGATAGTTTGAAAATAGATTTTAGAATTAGGTCACTTGACCATAGCAAGGCCTTCAAGGTATCTTTTTAAGGAGAAATATAATCTCATTCTTCATTATTGGCAGACAGGATTGTCAAGCCTAGCAACAGCTGTCTCGTAGTATCTACAGAGCCTTTATTCCAGGACCCCTGTAGATCCCCAGATCCATACTTGTTCAGTATTTGCATAGAACCTGCACATATAATCCCATGTACTTGATCTTCTCTGGGTTGAGTATGATACCTAATTCAATGGATTCCATGTAAGTAGTTGTTATATTGTACTGTTGAGGTCATAATGGCAAGGAATGAAGTCTGTATACAATTGTAAGCATTATTTTTATGTTTTCTGAATAGTTTTGACATGTAGTTAGTTGACTTCATAGGTGTGGAAGGCACATAAGCAAAGGGCTGAATGTATTGCCAATTTTTATTTGGATCCACTGGATTAACAGTATTTCTTTGTGGTGGTGGTGAGGTTTGAGAGCCCTATAGCTTGGAGCCTATCCTAGAATTAGCTCTTGTAGACCAGGCTGGCTTCGACCTCACAGAGATCCACCTCCCTATGCCTCCTGAATTCTGGAATTAAAGGTGTGGCATTTCTAAAACCTTACCCATAACATGCCTGATAATAAATAACTGCCTTTAAAGTGTAACCTAAAACAGTAGATAGAATTCTGTGGGGCTGTGATTTTTTTTTTTTTTCCAATCAAGACATTTGGTAATGGGAATGCATAGATCGATTATGCCTACCATTAGTTGTTCAGTGTGAATTTGAAGATTGTAAGGGTCACCAGATGTGACTGTCCTTCCTTCCAGCCCTACCTACAACTTACTTTGGCTTTATTCATTGGGTAGAAGTTCTGTTTCTCTCTTCATAGTGACTCTGAAAGCCTACAGTGAAGAATGGCATCATTATGCAGGGAAACAGATCTGTAACAAATTCTAATTACTCTGTGTTTTCTGGACCATTGGTGTTAGTGACCTTCAGCCCAAAAATGACAAAGTCAAAGGCAGAAGTCAAATTTGAACAGTTTTTAGAACTCTTCTGACTCTTTTACTATGTCTTTGGAAGTTATTGCCCAGTGATTTTAGGATGATGAGTCCCCATTACTGACATAACTTCTTTTGCCCACCATCTCTTTCTCCTATAATAACAAAATTGCTGTGATAGCTTCCAACGTGTTTTAAAAAGATCAGGTAATTCATTTCTAAATTGGAACTTGTTTCTTTTTAATCAGCCTTATAATGTATTATAGACACCACTCTGAGCATTGGCTACAGAAGTGATTTAGTGCTGGGTCTTTAATGACTCTTTCATTAATCCTGGTATTCTGGGATTTAACACTCAGAGGCCTTTGACCACTGGAAATGATGAAAACTTTAATTTCATGCATATTGAATAACACTGGCCTGTTGCCGGGGCCATGAATCTTGCCTCTGCAGTGACATGTGTGATTGACTCTGTTGCTGATGGACGGATGTGCTCCCAGGCCATGCTCTGCTGCTGCGAGGTGACCATGATATCTCTATCAACTCAGGGTGACCTCTTTCCAGGACCATCAGATTGGAAGCAAAAATATGTTCTGACAGCTTCATCTTCTAGACAGTTTTTCTGGCCTTGTGAAATCACGGCTTGCCTCTTCCATCCTCTCTCTGAAAGGTGCCTTCTGTGAGAACATCACCATGATATTTGTCTTTGAATTCCTTTTACCTAATTTATAGAATTTTACAGTTGGAATATACTTCCAAGACTGTCCACTCTGTGTCCATCATCACCCCCGCTTCTTCCACAGACACTGAGTGCAGCAAGAGCAACACAACCAAGACAGTGTTAATAATAATGAAAATTAACAGCAACAGCAGTGATCCCTAACACACACCAGGCTTTCTATGTGCCAGGCAGGATCTAAATATAGCCATTCATTTTTCCCTGATAGAAGCTTCAGGAGGTAGCATTGCTCAGCAAGTCCGGTGTTCCACACAGCTTCTCTCTGGATGTCCTGCTGCTGCTAAAAGCAGAGATGACAGTCTTGGTTGCTCTCTTTCCTCCTAATGGAAGCGCTGTGAGTATTCTTTGGAAAAGAGGTGCAGGCTTATTTACCGTGGTGTCTTTGGCCAGTTTTAGTAGCCTGAATAAATGCCAGGTCCCCCGCCCCCCCCAGAAAATTATTCCAGGAGAGAGGAAGTCACCTTTATCCTGAGAGTTTTCAAGCAGTTCTTCAGTTGCTTGGAGTACATGGATCAGCCTGAGATTGCTTCAGAGGACTATGTGAAGATGGCTTGAAGCCTGTGCTTCCCCCCATACCCTGTCACCCTACACACACCCCAGTATAACAATCGTACTCACAGTGTGACTTCGTAATTGTAAGAGTAGTGTTCTGGAAGTAACCTCTTATGGTCAGTTTAAAGAACAGTGATGTAAGGTAGAGGCTGCATACTTTTTCCATAAAGGATCAAATAGTAAACATTTTCAGCGCTGAGAGGTCTGGTGCACCTCTTTAATTCTGCCACAGTCGGTACACAAACACACGGGCATGGCTGTGCTCCAAGAAACTGATTATTGAAGCAGGCAGTGAATTTACCAACTACTGTTTGGCGACTTACTTTTGTAGATTAATACCTGACATTTTATTTTTTGGTTTTGGACACAGGTTTTTTTTTCTGTACCTCTGACTGTTCTGGAACTCTGTAAACCATGCTGACCTCTTACAGGGAAATCCACCTGCCTCTGTCTCCCAAGTGCTGGAATTAAAGTTTGTACCACTACGTCTGACCCTTTTCCTTAAAGAAATCTAGAATTGCTCTACATGAATTTTGTAGAATATTGTAGAATTTTCTAAAAGAAAAATACATTTTCTTGTGGTTTCTTACCTTGACCCTACCAGAAACTTTGCTTATTTGAACCATTTCTAGGCTAGCCACCTCTTTCTGTTGTCTTTTTCTCTTTCTATGGTCCTACAAGAATGTTCTAGTTCCTCTGTATATCCATTTCTTTATTCTTTGTTAATGACTACCAGAAACTTTCTACAGAGAACATGGTGTTTCCCCTGCTAGAGTTCTATCACTTTGGTATTACTCATTTGATTTTCTTTATCTCTTTCTAGGATCTTTCTCTTTATTTCTCTTGATAATTGAGTTGACTTGCTTTTTCCTTCATGTACTATTGGGATTTTTGATGTGATCTCATAATTGCCTCCCTGCACAGTAAGTTTTGCTGGTCTAATTGAGGTAATTTCTTCTGTATTTTCAGTATGTTCCTTTTCAAATGCATCTGGAACAGCTTCATTCCCAGTCTTGAGTCAAATGGGTGGTTTTCATTGGTAAAATACTTGATTGTTCTACAAGGTATGGAGGGGTCAATTCCAGACTAGATACATCACCAACAGTGTGGGAAGATGAAGTTTGGTGAGGTGTGAATGGATAACCATGTGTATTTATTAAATGCAAGAGATTAGACAATCTGTTGTGATAATTCTGGGAACTATGGTAGAGAATGGTCATCCTCCTGACAGTGTTCAGTGTGCAGGGAATGAGCTTCTGCCCAGAGCAGTCAGGCAGGGGTCTGGTGAGAAAGCCACCACAGGACCTCTGAGGACACAGGCACAGAGCTTGATCTCTTGGGTTTCTCATTTGTCTGCATGTTCTTAGCCCTGGCTCTTCCTAAGTTTAAGGGCATTTTCATCCTCTCTATAAGGAGCTTGAGATGGGCTTTTTCTGTTTTGTTAAGAAGGTCCAGATTGGAATGGTTAGGGAAGTTAGCCTTCTAGCATTATGTTATTAGAATCTCTCTTCAAAGAAAGATGCTGAACAGATACCAAACACGGTTGTCAATCCTGAGAAAAGAACTTCACAGATAAAATGAAAAGCAGGAACTGGACATGTTTCCTCTGGCTTTTATTCAAGATTTAAAATAATAACCATTAGGTTAAACCCTTTAGCTTTGTATTCTCCTAGGGGGCAGTCCCAACAGATTTTTCCCTTCACAAATGGTATCCCTGCTATATTTCATTAAATCAGACTTCTACTTACCTTTGTGTGCTGGTGACCTTCAGCTTTTTATTTCTCTTTGCTCAGCTTACCACACACCTGCTTTTCATTTCCGTGTGTGTGTTCTGCTCACTTCTCAAGGCCAACATGCTAATACTAATGCTTATTAAAAATGGTTTCAGTCTCAAATGTGCCACCAAAATTATCTTTGCAGCTTATTAAAGCACACCCCAGGCTTTATACTACACCCCAGTAGTATATATACTACCAACTCATGGTTGTTTTCTCCTTCTTCCTGTCAGTTCAGGATGTGCTGATCTTCGGGAGGAGATGGGCATCTAGAAAAGGGCTTTCTGAGATAGTCTCAGACAGCTGGCAAAACCAATGCTTATATAAGAAATAGTTCCAGGTGTGTGTTATCTAGGCTATTTCCAATTTAGTGGATTTATGAGTTGAATTATGAATGATTAGATTGGCAAATTGAGTTAAAAGCATTTTAGATAGAGAAGTCTAAAAGCTACAAGTTTCCTCATTCGTAGCTTTGCCTTTCTATCTAGGAACCACTTGGTCCTGGTGTTTTGAACCTAAGGGTCTTCTGGAGCACAGTTTTTATCATGAAGGTGGTGGGTTTATGTAATGAAGTGTTTTGTCACTAGTTCTTTTCTGTCACTACTTTACTTTGCACATTTGACAAATATAAATGAACACAGCAGTGTTTTCTACAGGCCCTTGGTACCACAGGCCTTGCTCCTTTCTAGATCTAACTGTATAATACTATCAGGTTAACTTTCAATATATGCTGTTTTCATGCTTTTATTTCACTGTAACCACTAGTTGAGGTTTCCATAATAGTTTCAGTCAAACCCTCTACTCAGTCACATCTCCCTTTACTCTCAGCATCTCACGTCTTACTTTAGGGAGCAAATGCAGGCATCTCAGGAATGTATCTTCAACACCCTACTTTTCCAGTCCCAAACTTGGCTTCCTCATGCCAGTGTTCTTATCTCCTCTTTCCCACCATGCAGAGTTCATACCCTTCTTTCCACGCTGTGTCCCACTATTGATGTTCTAGAATCTAGTCTTTTAGAGGACATGGCACCATTGGTAATCCAATTTTACTTGTTTGTTAATTTAATTGTTGGTTTTGCTAAAACAGGCTCAGTGTGAACATGTGAATCTCCTGCTTCAGTCTCCTGACGTTATCCTTTATAAGGTAAAGTTTAAAACTTTTCTTTGGTTCTCTATTCTATTATATCTACATTTAACTTCTCTCCTTATTGCTTTTTTTAATGGCCACCTTAATTAGAAGAATTACAAGAAATTTTAACTCTCTCCTTGGCTATTTGTCTTTTAGCTTTGACCATTCTACATCATCCAAGGATCTGTCTCAATCCTTACTCTTACTTGACCTCTTGCTATCCTTTTATCTTTGAAAAAAAGAAAAATTCTTATTTTCAGTAGGCTACTTTCTGGAGTTCTTTCTGCTACTTTGATAACTCTGCTCAGACTTGGTGAGTCTTCCTTTATCAGGCTTCTTTCTAGACTTTCGTTCCCATTCCTCCTCTTACCTCAACCCCATCTCTGTGAGTCTTCATCCTGTCTATTTCCTGTAGATGCTACAGATTCCATTATCCATGTCTCAACCCAAGTCTTTGTATCTCACTTTCCACTAACATACTCAGCTGTTGGCTGACATTTTTTAGGTACTGAAGCACATGGTTGCAAAGGAGCTTCAGTCTTTCTCCTTCTCAGATGATCTTCTTCCTCATTCGATCACCAGTTGAGATGTCCTCTTCATCTTCTCCCTTATTGTGACCCTCATTTCCATGTGGTGCAGTTCAGACAGTCTACCTGTTTCTTCCTGTACCTGATTGCTGCCTGGTGAGCTCCAAGTACTCCATCGGTTCCTTCTCCTCACCTGCATGAAACAACTTAGCAGTCAGTGTAGACTGGCCTTTTGGTTTCTGGTTTTATTCTACTTGACTGTTGTAGTTTCCTTCTGAAGCAAATCTGATTGCTATCTCCCTGCTTCAACGTCTTCATTCATCATTCTCCAGCCCTTGGGATTATACACATCCTGTGATCTGGCCCATGCCAATCTATTCACGTTTACATTTATCATTTCCCTATTCCCATCCATTATTTCGGGGCAAGAAAACAAAACAAAAAAAGATTCACTATTCTTACATTGGTATGCTCTGTCTGTGCTTCCCACCTACCTGCTACTTGCTCATCACTCAGCACATTTCTAAGGAAAAAAATTGCCTGGGTACTTTGACGAACCAACCTCAGAAATGATCATTTTCTTCACATTCCCACTATCTTGAGCCATTCAGTCACAAATATCTCCCCTTTTTTTCTGATGGTAAAATGCATATTTTACTCTGCAGGGTCTTTTGAGTTCATATATGCTCAGATACTTTCCATGGTTCCCCATGGCTTATTTCATTATTTCTAGACTTAGCTTAAGTTTTACCTGAAATGAGAAAAAAAGTCTTTGTTTTTTGAGGGATCATTTAGAACTTCAGTCTTCTCTGGGACCCTAGAGGTCCTTCAGGTTGGTCTCCTTGGCAGCAGAGTATGACTGAAAACATAAGCACCTTTTCTTGGAATTCTCAAATTACGGCTGGAATTGAAACATGAACTTTCAATTCCTAATGTGAGTGAATTGCAACTTCATTTACACATCATCCCTACAGCGTTCCGTTTTCTTACGTGCCACAGCATATGACATAATCATCACTTTCCTTTTGTGTTTCAGTTTTGTTTTTATTTATTTATGTCTTTTTCTTTTTCTTTTCAATGGATAGTATACTTAGTACATGATGTTGTCAGACTCATCTCCTGTGGCTCCAGAAATAAAGCAGTGAATGTATTTCAGAGACATCTTTCCTTCCTTCCTTCCTTCCTTCCTTCCTTCCTTCCTTCCTTCCTTCCTTCCTTCCTTCCTTCCTTCCTTCCTTCCTTCCAAGCCGACAATATTTCCAATGGGAAAGCAAGTGAAGAAATAATGAAAACATTGATGTTCAAAAGTACTGTAGAGAAAACTAAAACTAAGGAGGGGCAGAAAGAAGGAGGGAAGGTGAAGTTTTTCAGTAGGCTGTCCAGAGAAGTCTTAGTGACAGGATGACTTGACCAGTGAGTGGGAGGTGAAGCCGGACACATTAATAAAGCAACGTGAACTCCAGAGGCAAATTAGTCAGAGTGCATGGAGACCTAGACAGCAAATGCAGATTTGTCCCTGGAGTTGGGGAGCAAAGTTAGGGTGGTGAGAGATTGTATTTCTGAAGTAGGGAAGGAAGATAACAGACAATGTAAGCTTAATAGGTCATTAAAATAATTTGAATGGACTTTTGACTTTCAATACTTTTTGTGTTTTGTTAAGTTCAAATTCTGTTGACTTTTTCTTAAGATTTTATTTATTTATTTATTATATATACAGTATTCACCTACCTGTACACCTGCATGCCAAAAGAGGGCACAGATTTCATTACTGATGCTTGTGAGCTATCATGTGGTTGCTGGGAATTGAACTCAGCACCCCTGGAAGAACAGCCACTGTTCTCAACCTGAGTAATCTCTCCAGCCCCGCTATTCCTGATTTTAAAGGAATTATAGATGGACAAAAGTATCAAGAACAGTACTGTACATTCTATGTGCCCTGCATCCATTTGCAACCAGTGGCTCTGTATCATATGATTATAGAACAGTATCAAAACTAGGAATTGGGCATTGGTATTTATACACTTACATTTATAATTTGGTGCCATTTATCATGTGTCAGTTCACATACAATGAATTAAGGTAGAAAATTACCCAATCATCATAAAGATGTTGCCTTTGAACCTCCTCCCTTTCATTCTTAACTTGAATTTTGTTTTTTATCTCCATACTTTTGTCTTCTTAAGATCCTTATGTAAATGAAATCATATGTACCACCTTCTAATGTGGATTTTTTTTCATTTGAAATAATGCTCTTTAAATCCATCTAATTCATGTGGTTTATTCCTGTTGTTTTTTTTTTTCTAATCTATTCCTGTAATTTTGTGATCTGAGACCCAAATTTGTCACCCAGTGTTTTTTTTTTTTTATTTTTTTTTGTCTCAATTTAGCCAAATAAATGTGAGCTGGATTGCACTATTATCAGGCGACTGATTTTCCTGTGTCTGACCTTCCACCTTTTACCAGCACAGTGTGTGCACAGCATATAGGACCCTCAGAGTCTCTAACCTTAGGCCTAGAAGGAATTGTTAGTGCTTGCGTGCTGTTCCACAGCCTAAGTATATAAGCTCTCTGTTATGTTAAATACCTACTGAAGTGACACACAGTCTGCCTAGCCTTGGATTATTATCACCAAATAATATAAGATTGACAATATTATAAGGTTGATAATGTGTATTGTCTGAATGTGTACTCAGTAACTGTTATCAGCAAATCCTAATTCATGGTTTAATTAAAAAAATCAATGATAATAGTACATGATCTAGAAGGTGTTTTGTAGGCATTTAGATACAATTTTTCATTTTAGGGGTGTGGAAACTGGCAAAAGTTTAAGCACATGGAGCCAGAGAAAATGGATGTAAGAGCCTAAATCTTCTGCTTCACTGACTTAATGTAATGGTACCAGAATGCTCTGTGGCCCCAGAAGGTGGGAGGAAGTAGAGAGCACAACACAGGCTTCAAGATTGAAAGTGTCCCCACTGTGTGGCTTCTCTTTTGGTCATGATGATAGACCACTTTTATTCCTAAAATTTCCTGTTTCACCACATGCATCTGTTTTCTGTGTTTTCTCTCTTCATGTATTTGTAGTAGATGCTCTTTAAAAGCAAAACAGTCTGTAACATTGTAAAAATGTCTTCTGTGATTTGTTTATCCATTAAGTGTGAATGTCGTTGGGGCATAATTTTTGTTTATAAACTTACTATCAACAGACCTTCTTCTCATTAACCCTTTTCATTCCTTTGTATAAATTCCTGTAATCAACCCTTTGCCTGAATATAGTAGGCTTTTTTTAAAAAACTTTAAAATACTCCCCTTTCATGTATTCTATACTTCAATATGTTGTTCTTGGATATGGCAGCACTGCACTCCATTCAATTACCTGGAGTAGTGTCCTCAAAGCCATCTTTCCGTCACTGCTGTCTTTCCATTTTGTGTTTGGAACAGTTGTTACAGGATGGTTGAGGACCCATACAGAGTTTTCCATGTTTAGATGGAGAGCATACCTTGAGGAATTCCACAGTGATAGATTCTTCCCATACTTGAAGAGCTAAATGCTGAGTGCTACCTCTAAGCAAAGGCTGAGGATTAAGTGCTGTCCAGCCACCTTCCCTGGACCTTTCACTGGAGCAGAGGAAGTACTGCTGAGCCTTGCAGATGCCATTCGCCTCTCATCCTGGGCCTGTGCTCTCTGTGTCATGTTTGAGGAAAGTGTGATCCATGTAGTTCATGCTATTTAGTTACTTAGTTGTACTGAAGCAGTGGTTCTCAACCTTCCTGATGCTGCAAATCCGTCTATACACTTCCTAATGTGTGTTAATTCTCAACAGTAAAATTATTTCATTTCTGCTTCATAACTGTTGTAACTGTTATAACTTCATAACTATTATTCATAACCGTTATAAATCGTAATGTAAATATCGGTGTTTTCCAATGGTCCTAAACTACCAATGTGAAAGAATCATTGACCCCCCAAAGGGGTTGCAACCCACAGATTGAGAACATCTCCATCCCTCCTTGTTGGTCCCCCACCCCTTCCAGTTTTTACCTGTTTTGAAACAGAGAGACAAAATTAATTTACCCAGGCCAACCTTGTATTCACTCTGTAGCTCTGGCAGACTAAGAATTTATCATCTTCCTGCATCAGCCTCTTGAGTAACTAGTATCTGAGATAATGGCCTTTGGCGAGGCCATTTTGTTTTTAACTCTTAGGAAGGAGTCTTTATGATGTGAGAGTCTGTTAAATCTGTTACGATGATTCTGGATGCAAAGAACAGTAGCAGTTCTGACTGTACTAAGAAGAGAGTTAGTTATATGAGAGATTTATTAGAAGATTTAACTAAGACTAGATTAGATGGAAACAACAGTCACCAGAATGCTAACAGGCAGGAAGCATTATAATTGCTTTAACTAGAAGTAGCCTGGACATAAAGTCCTTGCCACCTCCACTGGGTGCTGCTGCATGGGCAAAATGACATTGTAAACTTCTAACTATGGCTGTTAAGCAATCTGCCAGATGAGAGCAAGGGTGCTGCTCACTGATGATCGTCTTCCATTGAGACTGTGGACATTTGGTAGCTTCCAGAAGTGTACTTCAATGCTGTATTATACCCTTTAGTCAGAATCCCCTTAGTTTAATGACTTGAGACAAGAATGGGGATGATGGTTATCAAAGGAAAGCCTGCTGTGAGACTGGACAAGCCCAGAGGAGAATCTTCATGATCACCCAGGGAAAGAAGGCAAGAATGCTTTCACCTTATAGTAAGCCACACTCACCACACTGTGTTTTCCTCTTCTTTTTCTTTAAAGCAGTTTCAATTCCTTATACCTTCTGAGCACGTGTATCACGAAGGTGCCCTCCCAGAGTCAATACACTGATCTATTGTAAAATGAAGTTTCTCAGTGGATACAGGAGCAGAGAAAGTAAGGATGAAGAAAACATTTCAAGTCATTCGTCCCTCACATAGGTCCTCTGAATCTCCCCTTGGCAGGCAAATTATTGTAATTAAATGTCTAGTGTGTATTTTAGCAAACTTACTAGTATTAGAGTGGTTAATTTTATAATATGAATAGATTATTTTAATGTGCTGATATAGTTTTAACGCACCAAGGGCACCTTAGATCATTTATGTGCATATTATATTTATCCTGTTTCATTGGACTGCAGTATAAAAAAGGGAAATGGTTTGAGACTCAGAGGTCTTAGATGCCCATTGTGATGGTGTCTGCCTCTGTTTTTCCCTTAAACAGCTCCTTTACCATTTTTTTCCGAGTTTATCTCTGTATCTGTCTTCATCTCTATATGGAAGCATTTGGATTAGTTTATCTCTGTGGACTCTTTTTACTCAAAAATTCTATGACTCAGTCAGTTATTACTTTGTTTTCATCTGACAGCCTACAGGACCCCCTGGGAACTCAGTGAGTGAAATCAATCTGCTAGCCAATAAATATTTATTGAGTACCTACTAAGTGTGTGGCTCTTCATAGACCAGTAGGGAATACAATCTAGATGATATGACAAGATGCGAACAGAAAGGAAGACAGTAATACACAGTAACTGCAGATAAGTGCTAATGTGTGTGTTAGTTCTCTGTCTCATCCCCCCCCCACACACACACACAGCACTATTTCAGATGTAGGACGTTCATGCTTCTTTCTAAGTTGAAACCTTCTACACATATGATTGGTGGTTGTGGGCAGTTTGAGAATTAGCATTAGTTATCATCTAAATACTTTGAAAGGATTGAGCTGGTAGTGTTAAGGATTGTTCGGCACTGCAACACAAACAGGTAGGGGATGCTGTGTAGATCATAAAAGAGACAGTGGAAATCTCAACAGGGGTGATGAGAGATATGAGAGACAATATTCAATAGAGAAAGAAAGCATGGAGATTTGAGTCCAGAGATTTTCTTCTGGAATCAGAGCAATTCCAGGCCCATGTGATTGCCTGTATACTGATCCTGCAGTTGGAAGGAGGAGGTGATTTGGTACAATTCAGCAAAGTTTTTAATCTAGGAAAGAGCGTTTTATTTTTGAAATGCTGAGTTTTACGTGATGATGAATCACACAAATTCACATGTCCTGCAAATAGTTGGAAATGTGAATGCATGGAATATTTAGCAATGAGTAGACCAATTTGGCTGGGGTTGGAAGCACGTGTTTGCTAGACCGCTTTTTTTTTTTTTTTTTTGGTAACTAGATTTGGGGACTGGTGAAATCGCTCAGCAGTTAGGAGCATCTGTTACTCTTACAGAGGAGACCCAATTCTGTTTCTAGAACCTACTTCAGGTGGCTCACAACCACCTATAATTCTCACTCCAGGCACCCACAGTCACCCATGCAGAGGCATACACATATACATATAATAGTTTTAAAAGGCTGCTCCTAGTATTTTTTGCTCTGGTTTTTATGAGGCACATACTTGTCTCCAATGAAAAAATCTCATTTCTCCCATAGGATGACCTTGGTGGTTACTGTCATTTTTTCTGTCATAGAGATTCAAGCAAGCCCATGCTTTGTTATTCCTTCGTTTTATTTCTCTTGACTGAGATGATTAGAGATTGAGGGAAATGCTAACTGTTTGAAGGCCGGTGTTCTTTGATCCGTACTCCTCTTACTTGAGCCACATTTGTCATTGTCCTCACTTCCTCAGGTGTTTGACCAACTTGGAAGTGCCCTGGTATTTGGAGAGGAACTGGCATAATGAGGAGATTACTAGTTTTACTTGTCTCATAAGGCCATAACCATGATATTGACGAATAAATGAGACTATCAAATAAAAGGTGGCAATAAGATTACGGCACTGCAGAAATCCTGGGGGGCAGAATAAAATTGTCTGTTTACTGGGCAAAACTATTTGATGTTATGCTTCTTTTGCTAAACCGCCCATATTTTTAAACTATGCTCTGCACTAGCCAGATTTATGAAGTGGGCTTAAGTGTGTTTAATTCTACTGCTCCCAACCATATTTTTTTTTATCTTATTTTCCTTGTCAATTGTTCTTTCAGGAGATCAGGGTAAGCATGCACACCATGATAGGTAGAACATGAATGGAGTAGGCAGTAAGTGTGGTTCATAGATGTGTCAGCATGTAAAATTAGCTATTTGGCAGTGCAAATATGAAGCAACATCTCTGTATCACTCAGTTTTTAAAAACTGGGATCCTAGATTTCTGGTTTTCTTTCTTTTCTTCCCAGTCTGACAAATGCTGTTGGAACTCAGTGCAGCATGGCCTCTGAGGCTGGGGCATTGATTGCTGATCAAATATAAGCCTAGCTTTTAAGTTTAATCATTATTAAGTGATTAATAATGAAATTTCAGTGGATATATGCTGTAGCAATTCAATGTTTAACCCATCTGTAAGGCAGCACTGTTCACAGGAGATTTTTTTCTCCTCCCTCCCCCTTTCCTTTTACTTCCTACCTTCATTCACAAAGCATCTCCACCCATCTGTTTACCTTTGGTTTCTAAGTATGCATCTGTTGAGCTCCTAAAGTGTGAGGCCATTCTTACCATAGTTTTCATCCCCTTCCCTGTGATTTTTTTTCTTCTTTTTACCATGATGATTAAAGATCAGAGAAAGCACTAGCTATTTGAAGATGGATGTTATTTTATTACAGCTTACATTCCAGACTTATCATTGTTCTAACTTTCCTAGATGTTTTGTTGGTTTGGAAGCGCACTATCAATCCCTTCCCCCCAGGAGGAAAAGTGACTTTTTGATCTATTAATACGCATAGTCGTTGTTCCCAAGAGGTTTTCTTTGTTGGTTGTTTCATGTCTTGAGATGGGTTCTCAGTGAGTAGCTCTGACTTGCCTGAAACTTCGTGGTCCCTTAGTGCTGGTATTATAGACATGCATTTGCCACACCCGGCCATAAGAATGGAATTTGTATTTCTAGGTTTCAACTTATATATGGCCCTTGGCAGTGAGAACAAGATCTCTTTCTGAAGCCCTTACTGGTCTCAAACTTAGAGTTGCCTTAGCCTCCTAAATGCTGTGTTTATTCGTGTGCCAGGGTGTTTGAGATCAGGTGTTCCATGTGATGCTTCATACTATCACACGTGGACTGGTAGAGTGTCAAAGACAGACACTAGACACTCAAAATCTCTGGTGATGATGCTTTGCCCCAAGACTCACTGCACCTTAATTCGGCCCTTAATAGTCCTTTATTCCCTCTGACTTGGCCATCATTACTAAAGCAAGCTAGGGACACAGAAACATTGAGTCTTCCCATTAGTCTTCAGCTTGTGTTGAAGAATTTAGGATGGCCACAGAAGCACATCTCTGGCTGTGTCTATGAGGATGCTTCCAGAAAGGTTTAATAGAGCAAGAAAGACCTACAGTGAATGTGGACAGCACCAAGGCATGAGCTGAGGGGGAAAAGCGAGCTGAGCATCATTATTCATTTCTCTCTGCATCTTGACTCTGGGATGCACTGTGGTCAGCTGCTCCATACTCCTGCTGCTATGACTTCCCTGCCACAAATGGCCTGAATCCCCTCACACTGTTAGCCTTAAAGAACTGTTGTCAGGTATTTTGTCAGAGCCTCAAGAGGAGTAACTAATACAGACAGAAAACTCACATTCTCCATGCATGTGTACGGAATGTTCCAGAGGATCTTCTGATCGGTCTGTCTTTTCATTGAACCGTTGCTTCTTTACTCCCCAGCTGAGTTGCAAAGACAGACATAAGCATTGTATAGACATCTGTGTCGATCAGCTTCACCATCACATCTGTCTGAACAGGTGATGAGAAAAAGTAAGACCAGCCATTTGTATGTCAGCAATCATGATTGGAGTTCTGGAGGCCTGTAATCCAGCCCTTGTGAGAATGCTTGCACTTGCAGCAAAAGGATAGCCTGCGTGCAAAAAAGTAGTTGGAACAACTTTCCAGCATTATATTGTTGTGCCCTTTGGGGATTATAAGTGATAGAAACCTAAATTGTACATACCATGTCTCACAGAATACAAGCACTTTGTGCATGAAATGTGACCATCAAGTCTTAATTGTTGTAAAGTTGTCTGAGAGTATGCAAGTGTAGACATACACTTGCATATGTGTCTTCTCATAGACAGGTGACTATGAGCATATATTGAACTTTTAATTATCATTTCAGTCCTTAAAGTTTTACTAAAATATATCACAAAAGTTTTTCTTTGTGGGTTTGCTTTATTCTAAATATGTGCCCACATGTGTTTGCCTTAAGGAAAATATTCTCCTTTTGTAATCTCCATGGACACCTCAGTGACTGATAAAATGCAGATGGTTTTTAAGTAGAAAAAAAATTAAGCTCAAAGGACCTAGATAAAAAATCTTGGAGCCTGGAGCACTGAATTATCTGTTATCCTCTTCAGATGGGAGAGTGAAAAGGGTGGGCCCACAGAGGTGTCAGCTATTATTCTTCTGCCCACTCTTAAGATCTTCATCTATTTATCATGTTAAGTATTTTAGTTAACTCTATTTCTAGGTACCAAATCAAGGAAGTCATATAACGTGTGAGTGAGAGAAGTATATGTATATCTCTTTTTTTACTCTTTTGAATATGTATTAGCTTTGACTCTGATATAACCAGATGGGTAAATGAATCCTGTCTAATCAACTCATGAAGTAAGAGCATTCTTAAGAAACTCCCTGTCTTTTCATAATTTGGCTCTGAAAAGTCAGTGGTGCTTGGTGTTTGTAGAGAAATGGAAACAATTTCGTCTGAAGGCACTTAGAGCTCAAAGGAGGCATATCCACTCAGGGGATAGCCCTGTTTAAGTACCAAGGCCAATGGGCAGTTATAGCATTTGCACAAGGGCAAAGTCTGTGCCAGGTTCACATCATACATAGGAAGGTTGCTCAGAGCCGAAGCCTTAGTGCCTGACCAACAACTCAGGAGGAGGAGACAGTAGTGATCCAAGTCTGGTTCTCATCAGGAGTATGAATCTTGTAGGGAACCACACTAAAGATAAACCTCTAACTCAAAAGAAGAGAGTTACAGGTATGGAAAGGAGGGATGCTGTGCCGCTTTTTATGTTACATCATGTTGTGTTGGTAATGCTTCTCTAAGAAGCAGATGCCAAGAAGGACCAGACTTACAAGAAACTTGGGAGAATGGAAGGAAGCTGTGAGATAGGAAACATAGCCTGGGCTAAAAAGAAAAAAAAAAGTGATGGATTTCAGGGTACAGTTGACAAGCAGTTGGCTTGTCAGTCAGTTATGCTTCCCATGGTCAGAGAGCCAAGTGCCATGCTGTTTTCATGACTACCATGCGTGGTTTTCAATGAATGTATGTATAAATAAAACAAATTATAAATGTATTCTCCTTAGAGAAATGCTAATCCCAGAACTAGGAAGGTTATACAAGAGAAACCTGAAACACGTCATGCTAGGAGAAAAGAAATCATCAAGCACTGATAGGGAACCTTTCCAAAGACATTGTAGCTGTTATGCCCAGTCCGTGGGGACCTCAAAAGACCACCAGGGAGACCTACTCACTGAAATGCAATAGCAAGTATTGTGTGCACATTACAAGTTGCCAGGGACCTCCTCAGTGCAGCAGTGGTGAGAGGAGGCACCCCACCCTTCCAGAGGGCATTATTTAAAGGCAAAAACCAGAAAAGTTCCATTGGCAGGGTGTGTGCTAGGAGGTGATCCTATCTACAATGGTTGGAGCATTAGGAATTTCCTTTGGATGGTCTGTTCCTAGGTGGCGGTAGTCTCAGTTTGTGGTCTTTATCAGAACCAGGTAGTGAGACTCAGGCCTCTATTGAGCTTGTCATGGCTGAGTCGACCAGACACATCCTAATCGCCATGTTGGGAATAATTTAACTAAATCAATGAATAACTTGGGAGTTTGATGAGGGATAAAGTTCACAGTGCTCCTTCATAAACTGCCTATTAATATAGAAAGAAAAAGTAACTATAGTAAAGACGCTGTTTTAACCAAGTTATCAAATATACCATTATCAGTGTGTTATCTACATGATTTCTCGTTACAAAGGAATAGACAAGACAAAATAATTGGCATGTCCTCTTTGAAAAATGCTGATTCTTGTGGGCATGGTTGCACATACCTTTAATCTCAGCTCTTGGGAGCAGAATCAGGCAGACATATGAGTTCCAGGAATATACAGAGAGAGTGCCTGTGAAACAAAATAAGCAACAAAGCTCAACTCCATGTTGTTAGCAGTCATATAGCAAAGAGATCTGTGAAAGAAATACTACAACTTCTTTTGAGACTGTCTCATACCATAGACCAGGCTGGCTTCAAACTGGATAGTCTTCTCTCTCAGTCTTCCAAAAACTTGAGGTTACAAGTTCTTCTTTAAAAGTAAAATAAGTGAAAATATAAAGGAGTATTTTGAGACACTTTTTTTTGTCATAGTATTTATTATACAGCCTCATGCACCACCACACGTTTGATAGTTACTAGCTTTCCCTTTCCCAACAGCAATGAAACTCTAGGACAGGGAGCCTTTTGCTTTTCAAGCTTTTCCACCTCAAGCAACTTGAGCAAGTTCTGACAAGTTGTGGACACTCATGAAATACGACATCAATTGAAGATTAAACAGATTTACATTTTAAAATTCTTTTATTTTTATATTATAACAAGGATATATCATTTCCCCCTTAATTTTACTCCCTCCAAATCCTCCCATACATCTGATCTTGCTCTCTTTCAAATCCACGGCCTGTAAGTTTTTCATTAATTGGTGTCATATTTGTTACACAGATATTTTCCTAAATATGTAAATACATACTGCTCAATTGATATAGTGTTACTTCCTATATACGTTTGCAGGAATAATTAGTATTGGATTTTATGTGCATTGGTATGAGGCTATCAGATCCCTTGGAACTGGAATTGAGAACTGCCTTGTGGGTTCTGGAATTGAACCCTGGTCCTCTGGAAGGGCAGCCAATACTCTTAACCATTGAACCATATCCCTATGATTGTTTTGCTATTACTGTATCTTCTATTATACCTAACTTACAAACTAAACTTCGTCATGTATACATATGTTTAAGTGAAGAGGGAGAAATTGAAAAGTAGTGTACCCACCAAACCACACCAAAGCTTATATATAAAATATCACGGTATTTGCATATCGCTTATATATATCCTGCTTTATATTTTTAAGTTCCTCTAACTACTTATACTATTCTTAATCCAGTATAAATACTGCTAAATTGTATTGTTTAGAGAATAATGATGTGAAAAAATGTCACTACATGTTAACTAACAAACATGACTTTTGTGTTTGTGAACATTTCATCAGGATGTTGGCTGAATTCCACACATGGAACCATGAATACAGAGGACTAGGTGCTTCTTAGCTTCAGTTCTGTCTTTAGTTTTAGACATCCACTGGTGATGTTCGAACATATCTCCCATGTAGACTCATATACTAATATGTCCATTAGGACAGTTGGTTCGTGGATTAGATGATAGCAATGTGTGTCTGTTAATATCTAAGTTTGCTTTCTTGTCAGTGTGGGCAAATGACATGATTTATAGGAATTACTCAAGTATTGGCAGATGATAGCAAAACACATCAGGCTTTGCTTTCAGATGGTTCAGGGAAAGCTATACCTTCTTTGTGTTGCATGCGCAACTTTTCTGGAACTCCAAGGACTCAAGAAATTATTCACATGTATTGTTGAAGCATTCCCAGCAATTGTAAACAATTGTCTGGTTCATTAATGTATTTTTTTCTATTATTTTCAATATTGAGGTATAGGGAGGCAATGGGAAAGGTAATCAAAAATATGCTTAAGTGCTTAGAGCTTCCTCTAGTTGAAATTTTACTTTTTAAGCTCTTAATTCTCTTTCATGAGCTTATTAATGTCCCTTTGCTCATGTTTGTAGAATATGGGATCTGGTGGTTTGAAATTATCTTCTAAAGGGAAGTTAGGGTCATTGTAACCTGCTGGCAGCGTGGAAAAGAGTGGGCAATGAAGATGAAAGCCTCCTTGTGACCCCATGCCCATGTGTTTTCTGTGAACGCCTGATTCTGCATGACGCCAGCAGTTCATTCTTGAGAGAACCCTGAATGTCTCCTTTAGTTTGGAAAAGCATTTCAATCCCAGCATTAATTCTCTTTCTGACCAATACAGAGAGAGATGATATAATGTTAGGTCTCTTTTTCTATGCTGATTGTGAATTAGCCATTGTGCCAGATATTTAATTGTGGTAGAATTACTGACACATTCCAGAAAACGGTATAATGTCAGAGAATATGGTTTAATGTTTTCTTTTTATTTACTTGGGCACTCGTGTTATGTTCTAAGCTATTGTTACCAGGAGAAAAATCTCGTAGCCTTTTGTTACTAGCCAGAAGAAATAAACTAGATAGTCAAGTACTAGGTCTAGACTAATTCTATTTTGTCTATTCGTGCTCTCTTCCATTCTTTTTTTCCAAATTCAGTCTCAGATAATGGAAAGGAGAGAAAAAGTAGGAAAAGCATATAATCTTTTTTAATCTGCTCAACAAACTTGGCTGGGGAAATCCTTTTAGAATTCCAGCACTGTATTTACAAAATGACTAGGAGATTTTCTTATGCTTTAAAGAGTATCTCAATTTTCTGGATGTTTTAAAACAAACTAACTTGCTGTAATTTTTTCCACTCAAAAAATGTGTTTTTATTCTAAATAAGTTAATTCATTTATATATCACTCTCTACCTTGTGCCCAGGGCTGTGCTGGAAAGTGGGGTGTAAAGCAATAAAGCCAGGAGCCCTGCACACTCAGAGTAGGCAGACAGGACAGAGAGACAGACAGACAGCTAATAGTTACACTGTTACAGCATGATGCTTGCTGGTGCTTTCTCACCAAGACGAAACGGTAGTGACTGTCACATGCCTGGAATGTAGTAATCACTCAGTAATGAGATTGTTATTATTTCCTGTGTTTTTACTCTTCTATTGCTTAGCACTGGCAACTGTTCCTTCAGTGAAAATCTGTAATTAGGAAAAGAAGCTAAAAGCTGCTGAGCTTTAAGGGGAGGGAGAAGGAAAATAGTGGGCAGGGTGTGGAGTGAATTGGAAATCTACCTGTTCTCTGGAACTTGTGTGACAGGCTTAAATTGGTTTGTAAACAGTTGCTGATGGATGTGGAGGGCAAGGATGATGAGTAGGGAAGGGTCGTACCGGTGGTCTCTGTTGGCACAGCAGGTACTCAGCAATTCTGGGAATGAATTTGAATGTATTAATGAAACTGGATCATTAGGTATTTGCACTGTTTTGCTTCACATTCTCCAGATTTTCATATTGAAACCTGTTTTCATGAAAATTTCCTTGCTTGCTTTGCCATTCCAGCTTTCTCCCTTAGACCTCATGCATCGACTGTAAAATGTCAGTGCTCAGCAATTCAGAATGCAGTAACAAACATTTCTTTATTTTCTTGGCATTTAAAATCACCAAGACATTATAACCTGTCAAAAGTAGAGTTGTCTTGCAAGCCGCTCCCTAGCCGTCTAGCTTGGTGGCTCTTTGGTGGGTATAGCCACTCTTCTGCCCTAGTAGGGCTCCTTGGTGACAACCTTAGTTAAAATCTTCACCATGAATCAACATCTCCATCTGCTGATTTGGGGCTGTTGCTTTCTCCGTGCTGCCAAACACAACTCTGTGATAATGACAGCATTTGCCAGCACGCTTATGCAGTGACTCAGGAGACAGCGTGGCCAGCAGAGCAGCCTCTTTGTGGGTGTGGATCCTAAGAAGTGCTAATTCCATGGCGGCTTGGAGATATTAATATCATGCTGGCAGTAGATAAACAGGCAGCAGAGGGGCATATAATGAGAACAGAATCAGCCACAGCATCTTTTCCTCCTTACTTTACCATCATATTTTGTGCTGCTTCATTGAAAAGTCTGTTCTAGGTATAGATGAATAGAATCCTTCCGTGGTTTAAACATGTAGATACAGCTTAGTCGAGCTGCCACTTTCTGAGGATCACCAGTGTGTTAAGAGTTAACTATATTATCAAACAGTACTAAATCATAGCATATGGCACAGTAGCCTATTGCTTACTCCCCAAAGGGCAGCGAACCAGATGGTATGATGGGGCCTTTGGTGTAATTATGACAGACACAAAAAAAGACATAACCACCACTCTCCAGCAATAATATCATTTCTCTTTCTTTTCAATGTTTGGTTTTGTTAACTTTTTTAAAATTTGCTTTTATTTCTTTATTTGCTTGTTTGTTTGCATTTGCTTCTTGATATCAAAGTTCTCTTTCGAGGCTGGGGAGAAGCCATGCAGAAGAGCTTCATTAGTGCCATTCTCCATGCACTGTTCTCAGGATAGTAGCTGCATACAATCTTTAAAGGGACATGTCTCATTCTGTCGTGGGCACAGTGTGTGTGAGAATCACTTGAAGTTGGATTCTCATCTGAAGTCTGTCATCAGTTGGAATGTTGTTCCAAAACTTGTTTCTTCAGGTTTTAGTCCTCTTTTATTCTTCCTTTGTTCCCTGCTTGGCTTTGTTCCACCAGAATGCCTGTTTTCTGTCTTTCCCTCTTCCCAGTTCATTCCTGGCTCTTCTCCAAGCCTTCTTAAGGTGGAAGATCTACTGTTGGGAGCTGTGAGAAGAGAAACATGTTGAGTATCATGTTCCACCAATGTTCCTAACACTGTAGAATTACAACTAGTCATTCTAGCTTTTCGTATAGTCTGCGAAGGAGACTGAGAAATGTAGGTCATGCTTCTATGTGCTCATTTTTTATCTTGTGTGCCTGATATTTTAGAGCAGATTTCTTGAGGGTAGTGGCTTGTTTATAACATTCTGTAAATAGCCCAGCCTAATGTGGGCTTTGTACAGATAGTTTTTTCTGGATTTGTATGGATTGATGTAGATGTGATGCTACTAACAAGGAAATTGCTGAGCCTGGGTATCTTTGTTCTGTTCTATTTGGATTCCAGCTTAGCAGTGCAATGGTCTAAACATACTCAGCCTCTTCCCTCCCCTGCCAGAATGCCTTGTGACCTCCAGGTGCTATTACTGTTTCTGTTCATTGAGCCCCATGTTCAACCCCAGTGTTGACTGATCTCTCTTTTCTGTTGCAGAAACATTGCTGAGGCTCTTGTCAGCAAAGGCCTAGCCACAGTGATCAGATACCGGCAGGATGATGACCAGAGATCCTCACACTATGATGAGCTGCTGGCCGCAGAGGCCAGGTAAGTTGAGAACTTACTAAACATACTGAGACCCATAGCACCACTTTTTTCTGTCACTCTTCTGTTTCTGCCTGAGCCTACACAGAATAGATCAGAAATATTATGCAGATAGAGCTTGAATCATTTGTAAATTGTTAGAATTTTTGCCAGTGGAAAACAAGAAAGGCATTGGTTTAACATAGGCCTCCATTCTTGTGTTCCCCGCCACCTCTAATTGGTAGCATATAGAATGTGGCCACCCTGGGTTGGAATTATAAAAGTAAGGAAGGCTGGATGTGAGTGAGCACGTCATGTCTGATAATCGTATGGTGATCATTGCCATTTCTGGGACTATCAGAAACCTGACTTATGCATGCAATACATTTGGCTCTGTGCTTTCCTTCAGAGGCCTCCCCTCCCTTCCTCTCCCATTTATCACCTCTGAACCTTTTGTCATGTACAAAGGAAATGAAAACATTTATTAGGAAATGAGTTTTGGTTTCAAACACTTCTGACAGCTGGCAGAAAAGCATTTGAGAAGCCCTGTGACATTTCCTTTTGTCCTTCATCCCTATGGTTGGTTACCCTGAAGAGAAGCACAGTGCTCAGCTGGGTTTCTTGCCATTACATTCCTCAAGGCTCCTACAAGAGACTTTAGTCGATGGTGCTGATATATCCGTGGTCTTCAAACTTCTTGGGAAGCATCAAAAACTGAACTACTTCTGCTGAACTGATATGAATACCTCAGGAGTCTGTTTAGACTTCACCAAATATCTCCATTGTACCAGAGTGATTTGCATGGATTTACCTCACTCAGTAGTTCTTCCGTGGCCTGCAGGGCCTGTTAGTTAAGAAGTTTGGTCTTGTGAGATTGTGCCTTCTGTTAGAGAAGCCTTGAGTTGGGCACACATTACCTAATTTTGGATTCACACCTTGTCATTGAGATTATTTCTCTTGTTCTTGTTCTCACATCCTACATTTATGCTATGTCACATCCTGATAGAGTGTCACACAGAATGTCAGTGGAGAAGTCAACTTGTTGTGGCTTTTCTGATTCTTTCTTCTGGGCTTTTCTCCATTGTCCAGCCTAGACACGAATTGTTCCATATCTCTGGAATGATGTTCACTAGTAACATTTAAAAATAAGCTCCCTGTTCCAAATAACTTGGTAAGGTGAGGCAAGAGAATTCTGAGTTCTAGTCTGGACTTCACAGCAAGTTCCAGGCCGTCCTTGGCTATATGTAGACTCTGTCTCAAGTAATAGTAATACAGCAACAAAATGCGGTATAAATTCATAATGGGTGTTTCCCAAAGATAGGTGGTCTTCCCTTTCTCTGCTGTTATATGAATATAGTATGTTCAAAAATACCATGATGGGAAATATGGGTACAATTAATATTATATAGACCCTTCAGGAAACAGACCTTCACCAAGCTGGTGGAATTCATGGGGTGGGTTGATGGGCAGCTTGGCCATTGTGATCTGATAATAACTTGAAGAGCAAGTGAGGCATTAACAGTGTAAGGACCACTTACATAACAATGAGATATATGACCATATTTCTATGTCTGGGTTCACCGTGTACAAGTGAACACCTAAATCTCATTGGCAGGTGGGCATGGAAATAATCTGCAACGGAGCTCAGGAAAGGGAGGCCAGAGTCAGCTCTTATTACACTGTTAGAAATAGTCTCAGTGTGAGGATTGTCTGAGTGTTGTTTAATGATTATACACATATAAGGAAATTTTGGGGAGATTTAGGTTTTAAGAAGAAAACAAGCCTTTTTGTGCTGAAGTAATGTAACAAGATGCTTGCTTGCTAAAGCAGTGAACTACCTAAGGATAATTGTGTTGAGCCATTGCTTTCAGACTGCTGGTAGAAAAATTGGCTTCTAAACCCCTTGTACTGTTGCAGGTTGAGTAAATGCAGAAAGATTAACTACTTCCCCAAGGCCAGGAGGCATTGCCTGAAGGCAGTACAGGCCCCATAAAGGATTAGTAGCAGCAACCAAGATGAGCTGAAGTGGTTTTTCTTTGGAGTGCCATTGTCAGTGATCCCTAGGATGATGGCCCAAGGCCATCTCCTAGAAGCTAACCCCCAGCCAGGTGAGAGTCAAGAAAAACCAGGATTCTCACTAGATAGAGATCGGTGGTTTTGTCAACATTCATAAAGATCTCTCTTGTAGTGTGGACTTGTTTTCCAAACCACCTACCTGCAGACACTGTTTTGCTTCAGCTTACCTTCATTCAGTCCACCCTTCCTTCCCCATGACACCTCTACATCCCCATTCTTGCCTCTGTTATATAACTCACAGCCCTTTGTACATGCTGTATCCTGCCTGTCTATTGAATATTATCCAAGTTTAGGGCTCTTTTTCCCTAGATGGATTAGCTTCATGTTTCCAGTTGAACTCTGCTGTGTGATTTGGTGCTCTTGTCGATTAGGTTTCTCTGCCTCTCAGCTTAGAGTCCTCTGCAGATCTCTGGGCCATGAATAGAACCCCTCAACAAGAAATGCTCTGGTGATGACCCCAAGTCTCTCCCAACATGGAATGTCTTTTGTTTATCAGTCCTTCAGCCACTTTTTAATCTTCAGTGATCGTGTACTGAACCAAGCCAGATTGAATCAATTTCCCTAGGAAAATTACTTGAGCTACTACTATATCTAACACTGTAGCAAAGGCCAAATTAGTAACATCTGCTCCATCCCTGTCAGTCATCCATTCTGAAGCTGTTCAGGTTCCTACAAGTCTGTCATTTTCATTATTGTCTTCCAACAATGATGTCGATTGCCTCAGGTTTCCTAGCCCCTAACCTTGCTTACCTGCTTTTTTTTGGGTTATCGGCTAGTGAGATCGGCAGTGACACAACATGCTCTTCCATTGACTTTGCTTTCCAGTGTACTGCTTGGCCATTAATCCTTTTAGAGAAACATTGTAAGCTTTGGGAAAAGGGCAGCCTGTTAACTTCTCTGACTTCTCAGGTCAGCACAGCTGCCAGCCTAGGAGTTGATGAGCTTTCTCCTGGCTCTGCAGCTCTTACTTCCTCTGCAAGGGCTGGTGATCTGCCAGCCCTTCTTAGGTTATCTGATAGGAGTTCAAGGGGCAATACTTAGGCACTCACTGGGAGTGCAGGTAAGAAGATGGGGAAGGATGGACACCACTGTGCAGCCAGCCAGTTGCATTCCAGTGCATTGACTTGCTTGCTTTGAAGTAAGCTCTCCTTTGCTCTCTCTTCAGCTTGCTGACTCTTGCACAGCCTTTATTCGGCTGCTTGTCTGCTTATGGGCAACTTTCATTATGTCTCAAATGCCTGAACCATCTAGAAGAAGCCGCATCTCTTTGCTTAAAGAATAAATATGCTGTTAATTCCCCCAAAGGTTGCCTTTCTTCTAGCTCAGGTGTCTGTCATCAGCCACCTCCTCCCTCTTTACCTTGTGTCCAGGCGAGATAAGGTTTTGGCATTTCCTGGGGGTTACTCTTGGGCCTTGTTTCTCTCTTGGGTTCTAATGAGAAGCTCTTGATTTTTGTCCCAGGGTCTGACAGCTCCAAATTGCTTGTCCTTGGAATTTTTTACAAAAATAATTTAGGTGCACCCATGCTCACTGTGACACACCTGAATTTGTTTCCTTTCGTGAGGCATCCCATAGACTCAGTTCTTCTCTGCATGGTTCTAATGCTTAACCCCCAGGTTGATTTACTCTGCTAGTCTGGACAAGGGTTTTACACTTTAATCAGAGCATCTGATTCCTGGAGGACATACCTATTACCTCCTTTTGAAGTATTTCCAAGCCGCTCCCCCAAATCATTTTTCCTGAAAATGCTATTAAAATGTCACATATTCCATCCCCTGTATTTGCTGTTTATAGTCCCAGTTTGATTTTGGAAAGACCAACATGCATTTTTCACCCCCATGGGAGACACCATTGCTGTGGACTTTTCTTGTTGACATTGTAGAGCATAAGCTGGCTTCAGACTCCCTGAGGGTGGCCAGGAGTGGGGGGGGGGTCTGCCTTTTTCCATCTGTATAGAGGTGGGGTTACAGGCATGGGCTACCACACCTACCTTTCCATGTGAGCTTTCACTGAACGAGTTATTCATATTGAGGACCAGCTGGCAATGCCTGGAGTCAGATCAAAACGTGGCTTCTGCCATGCTTTCTTTGGGCTTGTACAAATGGGGAATAACATCAATGTGTGTTCTCTCTTCTGTAGCTAAACAGCCCTTTCTTCAGAGCTATAATATTTTAAACCGTAATATGCCTGTAGGCCCAGCAGTTGAGTGTCTTAAGTAGGAAGAATTGAAGTTCAGAGCCACCCTGTTTTAAATAGTAAGACCCTATCTCCCAAACAAAGATAACCCTACTGTGTAGTCCAGTATAACCTGGAACTCACTGTGTAAATGGACAGGCTTGTTTTCAGATTCACACTGTTTCTGTCTCCCAAATTCTGGGATTAAATTACTATCATTCATAACTTGCAACCTGATATTTTAATTATTTCTGGAATCTGGCTTTATTTATTTAAGATACTTTTTCGTCTCAGATTTTGTGATTTCAAGGTCAGATAGATAGATAGATATGGATAGGAGATATATAGATATCCAAAAAAAAAAGAAACTGATGCCTCAGCTGGACTGTGGAAAACAATAGTACTGAGAAATCTAGCATCTGAGCAGATTTAAATGACTTTAGATTTATTTTGGATATAAGAAATGAAGTTAGGATAATTTCAAGCAAAAAAAAAAAAAAAGGCAGGCCTTCTTCTTCCTTTCATGTATATTTTGTTTTTCATGGCACACTACGAGCTTGGGAAACTGGTGCTGTCCTTAGTCTCTGAGAGGCAAGCATAAACCTGCCCTTCTCTCCACTGTGTGTGGCTTCCTCAAGAACTCATTTTTCTGAGTGAACAAACTCTCTTTAGAACAACAAAAAACAAGTGCCTTGCTGAGTTCTCTCTCTCTCCAGTCTCCAAACCCCACAGGCATCAGCCTCTTGCTTTTTTCAGCATGATTGGCAGAACTTCCCATTGTAGGCTTCTCTAGCTGAAACTCGGGGAAACTGTATTTACATTTCTGTCAGATTCTGATCAAGGTTGTATGCTCGTGATGACTCTTCCTTTGCTAAGCCAGTTTCAGTGGGCATTATTATGAGGTGTACTGCTCTCAACAGGTGAGTCCTGGTGACTTAGGGGTCACATTGGTCTAGCCAGTATTGAATTGATAGCCTTCACTTAGTGAATGCATATTGCAACTTCCTGAGTGTTTTCAGGACCACAGGGAAAGAAATGCCCTTGTTCTACACATGCTCAGTCAAAGCTGCTCCCCTGCTGTTCTCACACAGAAGAAAGATTCTATAAACTTTAAAGAAGTAGGAAAAAGCCATGCCTCTTAAACCAAATGGTTCAATCCTCCCTGCCTTATTTCAGCACATGTCTCGAATGTACAGGATCCAGGATCAACATTCTCACCACAGAACCAAGACCAAATGGAGCCAGCAAGATGGCTCAAAGGACTAAAAACTCTGGCTGAGCAAGCTTGAAGACTTTGGTCAAATACCTGGAACCCAAAATTTAAAAGTCAGGGAGACATCTGCAGTCCTAACACTGCTTGAAATGGGAGATGGAAAAAGGGGAATCACCCAAAAGCCTATGGGCTATGTAGCCTGGAGTATGCAGCTGTGCAGCACAGAAACAGGAAATATCCTGCCTCAACATAGTGAAAAGGAAAACTCCCAAGAGCTATCCTCTGATCCCCTACACACACACACACACACACACACACACACACACACACACACACACACACTTGTAAATAGATAAGTAGATAGACAGGTTAATAGGTAGGTAGATTAGATAAATGGATGGATGGATGGACAGATAGATGGATAGTAATGTAAACATCATTACAGTAAACAAAGTCAATGGACTTATAGGACAGGTTTCCAATTTCTTAAAGGTCTTAAGCTGAACAAGCAGCAAATTTCATCACCGTAAAGCCCACAAGAAAATTAGTTTGGAAACTGAATGTGTATTCCTTGCACATATTTGTGTATTTTGAAATGTTAGAGCTGTTATGTCCTATCACATGGTATAGATTATATGAATTAATCCAAACTCCAAGAAAGCAGATATTGCTGTCAGGAAGAGTTGTTCTTCTCTGCTTTATCTTGCATGCAATGGGTATACATTCATTTCTCCTCTTTAGTCTCATTTATTTTCCTTTGAGTATATCCTGGGCCATAGGCATTGAGAATAATGGTAGTGAACAAAAAGAGAATAGATTCAAACCTTTGCAAAGTATATAAGGGTGGGCATTACATAATTTGAGTAGCATCTCTAAATATTGCTATTTTTCCTTTTATTTTTCGTTTTCACCTGTTTTCTTAGCCTTTCCTTTTCATCGTATTTATTATTAACAATGCTTGCCTTCATCTTTTTCTATCCCATCTCTCATTTTTATTAAATTTTCCCAGGAGAGTGTCTCCTTGAAATTTGTCTTCTCTGTTCAGCCTCTGTTCTTACCTTCTCAATAGTTCAATGGTTCATCTTTAAATAAACCAAGATTTCTCACTTTGAATCTAATGACCTCAACAAGTGAAAATTCTCTTTAAATAAAACTGGAACTACTGAACAGCTTTTACCAGAAGCTTTTCTCTTCCCTGATCATTCGCCAGTCCCTATAACACCAAGATATTCTGGCTTTTAGCTTGAGTATCATAAAATGCAGACGTAGAGGAATACTTGTCTGACTTCTTCTGCCAGCTGTGTTACCTCATAGCAGAGCAGGTTGGAATCCAGAAAGGAGAGTGGCCTTTTTCTGAAACAGTCTTCTGGCTTCCTTTCTTTTTAACTCTGGAGGTGCTCTTCTCTCTTCGCTCCCCACCCCCATTTTTGGATTGCAGTTTGGTGTTACAATCATGAGGTTGTTAATTGACTTCAGCACATTGTGTGGATTGGGGGGTTCACTGTTGGGGAATAGGGTAGATCAGCTATTGCAAGTGGATGTGATAACAGGAAAATGCATTAAATGAGCTGGGGTGGGGAAGTGATTTGAAGACACAGCTGAATGTGGGGAAATTTAGCTTTTCCCTTTCTTCAGAAAAGATGATGCACTCAACATCCAAATAGCAGTAATCAATCTGCATTTAAGGCAGCACAAATGGCCACTTCTGGAGAGCTGTATAATGCCTCCATTTTCAATGAGTTTTCTCCTTTAGGATATTAAGAGGATCTGTTCACTCTCTTCATCCTCTCTTCTTCCTTCCCCACCCCGGTTCTGATGTAAGCTCTGAGAGCTCGCTGGTGACTGAGGGGCAGAGGACTAAGTTGGAGCCCTTTGCTTAGTATGCTCCCCTGGGTACCAGGTTTGTGGAGAGTTCTGCCAGTCACAGTCAGATACTGAGCTGCTAATGAGCACGTCTTACATAATATTTCCTGCAGTCATTAGTCTGTGCTGATTGTATTCCTTCAGAGGACATTGTTCCAGACTCGCCTTTCTGACCATCTGATCACAGTTATCGTTTCCCAGCGCGTGCAGCTGGCCTCTTCAGAGCAGCTTGTCCATTGTTTGCCTTCTTGTCCTTTTAACTGAGTTCTTGGTTCTTCCAGAGAACATTGACACATTTGAAGATCATCATATGATGAATACAGTTTTAATCTGAAATAAACTGTAACGGTGAAGTGATAACAGATTGAGAAATACCGCTGTAAACAATTCCCGACCACTGTAAAGCAAATCCCATTATGTGACCTTTTATGGCAGATTTAGTCTTCATTACTTTAGCAATTGTAACCATGGTTATAAGCAAAGACAACAAGGCATGGAGCAGACAAGCTTTAATTTCTCTGCTTATTTGACTCTGTTTACTCCTTATTCTGATCTCCTTCATATGCAATTTCTGGCTCCTTAGTCCTGTTGCTTCTGAGTAGCCTGCACCAGGTTATCTCACTAATGTGAGATAATCAGCAGTGCCATGATGCTTGCTTGATTCAGCTCCTCTGCAGTGCTAGGTGGCTTAGTGGTTCCCAGAGCTGAGCTTATATTAGGTATATCTCTAGCCTATTTGGTTATAGTCCTTGAAAAAAAATCTCTTAGAAGGGTAATTAAAGACTGATCCATCAATGCACAGTATTTTATAGCTGCTTGTGAGTCCTCTCCATAGCTTTCTTTCATTTGCTTGCTTCTTTGCATCTCAATTTCTAGTAACCTCCGTCATGCATTTCTATTTTATCTTAAGCTGCCTCTGTTCCCCCTCCTGCTTTGGACCCAGGAATTGAGAAGGATTATTTCCTATTCCTCCTGCTTCTGCATCGAGTTCAGAGAGCTGAACCTCCAGAGAATACCAGCAGGTTCGAGTCAGCATTGGAAAAGCATTTTCTCAAATGTGTTGCCTTTCACTCAAGTCAAAAGACACATTACATTTTAATACAACAACTGGGCTGGTGAGATGGCTAGTGGAGAAACATGCTTGTTGAACTTATGTGGTAGAAAGAGGGAGCAGAACTAGATTTCAATCCCCTGCATAATAAATAAGTTGATGTAATTTTTTTCAAAAGTAATATAAAACTTCTAAAACTGCTTTGTGTCTGTTTATTGTGATAAATGCAAAATCATAATATATAGATGATTATTTAGATGAATATTTCTTAGATGAATTATTTATATGAATAAGTAAATTCATCTAATATTATTTAGAAGAATTATTTAGATGAATAAGTAAATAGTTGCTAAAGCAAAGATACATTTAAGAAGTGAGCTGCATGTAAAAGTCCCTCGAATCGTAGAGCATCCACCATTACTGTCCATAGAAGCTAGTGTGTTCTGTCCGCTTTCCTTTGGGGAAGGGAGGTACAAAAGATAAATCACTTCTTCCTCACTCTGTGACATAGCAGTGGTTTTATGCCTCTGAATTTATGTTAGGAAATAATTCACAAACTATCACCAGTTTATTTAAAAGTTATTCCTTGTGGCATTATTTATAATAATGCAAGTAATCTATTCATAGAAATATCTAACAATAGAGGATTGTTTCATTCTGAACCATGGATCCATGAGATGGATTTATTGTAGAACCATTAAAAATGAAGAAATCAGTGACTAGAGAAGTGTTCATTTACCCATTTGTTATGGGAAAAAAAAAAAAAAACTATGAGCCCACAAAAACTTAATCCACAGTGGCACCATTTTTTTTTAAGTATAAATGGAAGATATGTGTGTTTTAGCTCTCAGAAGACGTTAGAATAGAATTATGCATCTTTTTTTTCTTATGGAATTTGTAATCAGGGCAACAAAAACTATAAAGCAGTATTACCCAGGCAGTTTTACGTAATCTCCTTTCTGAGCCTTTTGATTCCTTGATGACCACTTATTTCTACCTAGCACTAATACTCCTTTGGTCCTAATCTGAGACCAGTAGCATTTGCTTCTCTTTAGCAACTGTGTGACCTTCCCTCTGCTATGAGCTCATAATCCTTCCCTTCCCTCTTTCCTCTCTCTGCAGTCCCGCTGTCATGCCTTGCACAGTAGCATGTGCCTTCATTTCTTTTGTGTGTTAGTTTTAGATGAGAGAATGACCCGGAGTCCTTTGTTATTTGCTTCACTGCCTCATAATATCTACTGACTTTTTAGTCCCACCACCTCCCTGGACCATAGGTCTCAATTTCCTCATTTCCAGTTTGTGTGCCCTCCATCTTTTCTGTCTTTCTTATCAGTAATGCTCATTTTGTTGAAAATGCAGCTGCATAATCTTAGAGGTTCCCCCCACCACACACACATACACACAAATACACCTGTCATTTTGCACCTGTGACGGCTTTGTGCCTCATTTCTGAATCACAGAATCCGATTGCTTCCTCGGCTGCCAAGTCATTTATCATTACAATCGGGTCATTCCGTTGTTTACAGTGGTCAGGGTTCTTCTCTTCACGCTCTCCCCCTTCTTCCCCCCCCCCCTGTGAGGAGGAGATGGGGTTCTTTTGTACTCTGCCCTAGAGCATGAATCATGACACCACATCCACAGGAGCCAGCAGTCCTCAAATAGTTGCCCTTCAGTAACTTTGGCATGATCTATGTCTGTAATTTGAACATTTATTGCCAGGCTGTGGTGGTACATGACTTTAAACCCCGCAATTGGGAGGTAGATGCAGGCGGATCTCTTGAGTTCATGTCCAGCCTAGTCTAGAGAGCAAATTCCAGGACAGCAAGGGTACACAAAGAAACAGACAAAAAACCCTATTTACTTGTTCAGCTCTACTAGGCACACTTTAACTGAACTACATGGCCTTGTGCTTCTGTAATAATGAAAATACAAATCTGTTAAGTGCTATAACAAACATTTAGGACATTATCCTAACTAGCCCTCAAAGGGCCTGAAGTGTAGCTGTAGGAAGGAAGACTAGAACAGGAAACAATGCAGATTTGTTTTTTGCCAATTGCAGCTCCATACTAAACTTACGTGTCTGCACATGTACACACAGTATTTGTGTATATAACTTCACTCCATTTCAGAGTTCACAGAAACTACTCTGACCTCCAAACTCAGCTTTAGCTTTAGAATAACTGATGTAGCAGCTTTTTTTCTTTTTTTTTTTAAACAGGATGTTTTTGTTTGCTGTTGTTATTTGTAGCATAGTTTCATGTGGCCTATACTGGCCTCAAACTTCCTGCATAGCCAAGGATGGCTTTGGACTCCTAATCTGCTGCCCTCTCCCAAATGCTAGGATTATAGGCATACATCTTACTTAGCTGTGGTATTTGTTTTTGAGACCGACTACAGATAAATGACCACTCTTAATTTTTTATTGATTTTTATGTCTGTTTATATGTATGTAGACATGAATGGGTTGTCCTCAGTGGCCAGAAGAAGGTGTTGGATCCCCTGGAGCTAGAGTTATAGATTGCTTTGCACCACTTGACTTGAGTGCTGGGATCTGAACTTTGATCTTCAAGAACAATAAATAGTCTTAACCACTGAGCCATCTCCTTAGCTCCAAGTATATGACTGCTCTTTTAATTTTAAAGTGAAGAACCTGGAAGGGCACATGAGATGGAAAAGAGGCAAAGCTCATATGTGCAGTATGTAAGAGAAAATGGACTTAATTGAGTTAAAGTCTGTGGTTTGGAAATCATAGGAAGATATAATTGTGACCACATGGTAGGTGCCTATGAAAGTAAATTGTGAGTATAAACATTTCTCCTTGGGACTAAGGCTCCATTAATTAGAGTATTACACATGTTAGTATATTTGAGGTCCTGAGTTCGGTTGCCATTGCCATTATCGTCAACAATAAAAGAATTTCCATTCAGTTTCCTCTTGGCCTTTGTTTGGGATCTAAGTAGCTGGGTGAATTGATTCTTTCTAGGTCTGTAGCAACGGGTTTGTTTTCTCCACTGACTAAAAAGATTTAAATGAAGGAAAGAAGTATTAAGAGAAATTTTGGGTTATTCCATTTGACCCACCATATAATATAGATGAAGTCAGGTGCCCGCTATCGGGTTCTTAGTCTCTTTAATGAAAAGAATTAAGAGACTCAAACAGAAGTACAAGAAGAATTTACTAAGGTTTAAAAGAAAGCATACGCTGTAGGAAAACTGTAATTCTTTGGCTGCTCAGAGGAGGTGAGTGGAAAAGATAAGCCCAAGAGGTCGGCCCAGTGGCAGGGATTGGAGCTTTACCAAAAGAATAAAGAAGCCCAAAGCATGAGGAGTTCCAAAGCATATGTAGGCTCTGGCCAGCATCCAAAAAAAGAAGAAAAAATAAATAAATAGTTAAGTCCTTCTGAGTCAGGACTAAGTAGGGAAGATAGACCCTGCCAAACCCCTTGGCAGCTCCTAGGGACTACACTAAGTGATGGGAATGCTAGAAAGAAAAAGTACTTAAGGTGAACCTGCCTCTCTTGGGGTGGTTCCCCAACCAGGTCCTTGAGCTGCCTGACTGCATTAAGTCTCATGGAAGGAGACAGAGCATATCTCCTCAAGGTAGATCCCATTCTTTGTTGTAATATGATCACCAACCTGGGCTCTATTTCCTGGATTCACTTGGTGGGTGATAAACCTACTCCACAAGTTGCCCTTTAACCTCTGAAGGTATACATACACATGCTCACACAAACATATTAAATACATAAGCATAATTTTTTAAAATAGGTATCTATTCACCTCACAGAGGGAGGATACCCTCAAACCACAGAACGTTACATAAGTCTGTCTTGGTGAACCGTGAGCTTATTGAGGTTATTTACAGGAGCCATGGCAAAAACAGCTATACCACCGTTAATTCCCCCTATGCAAATTTAAAGATACTCTACCAGCTCATTTACAGGAAGCTGTACCAGTCACTTAGAGGAAGCTATTTCACTCACAGGCGCTATACCACTCACTTAGAGGAAGCTGTTCCTCTCACAGGTGCTATACCACTCACTTAGAGGACGCTGTTCCTCTCACAGGAATCTATTCCTCTCACAGGCGCTATACCATTCACTTAAAATTAGCTGTTCCACTCACTCACTTACAAGAAGCTATACTACTTAAGAAACTGTTCACTGTTGGAAACAGCAACACACACACACACACACACACACACACAAATGTTTTTCTTTTTGAAAAACATTTCAAGTCAGTTGAGTGAGTGACAGACTACCTGGTATGACTTACTGAATTGTCAAAGCACCAGCTACAGGTAAGAAGTGTGGCCATTCTAGGTGATGCTGAGCAGTGCCTCCCTGATTTGGTTTGTTGAGGTTAGGTTAATGAAGTGTGACCCCGAGAATAACCTCTTTAGAGAAGCATTGCTACCCTTTATGTGCAGACCCGAGGAGGAAGTGTAACCAAGTGTACACACACAGCGCTGATCCTGCTCTAGCAACTTTCTCCATGCTTTCTTTAGAACCTAGAAACCCTACAAAGGCTAGAGTAGGGATCCCAGAACCTTTACTATACTTAGGTCTATAGCTGACAGTACCCATATGGGCCTTCTCTAGGAGTGGAAGAGCCTAATGACTTAACCAACCAGCTCCTCACTGTGACTTTCTCTGTTCACCAGTAACCATGTTCAGTAGTGCTGGTAGTTAAGAAGTGGAAGGTTGGTCAGATTTGTGAATTCCAGAGTTTCATGCGAAATCTGCTGTTACCACCCACAACTAATCAGGATGATGCTTAATATCAATTATATAGTTCTCGCTAATTTTTTCCTCAGTTTTAAATGCCTTTTCTGTACAGTATTGCCTCATTCCAGGCAACTTGTCTTTTTACCCGTTAGAATTGGGACACTATCTACATATTTTGTATTTAAAATGTTTCATGTGATTAAGCACCAAAACATTATTACTTGTGCTTCTTAGGAGTGTGCACTTCCTACTGATTCTTCCTTTGTGCCCAGAACAATGCCTTTAATTTGGAAACAAGTAAGTGAGCTCTTTGATTACCAGGCATTGCTAACTGAAACTGGCAGCCAAGTACTGGTAACTGGACTGGTGAGAAGAGCAGCTTCCACTATCTCTGTCAGGGACTGCTCCTCCCAGGCTGGCTGCTCAGCAGTGTATACAGGGTTTGTATAATGGCACATCTTATGTCAACTGTCTCTGCTCCTTTCCCCCACCCATACTCCTGACTCTTTCTGATGTGGTTTTTATCCTAATGGCTTTTCTCTTCTGCCCTTACAGAGCTATTAAGAATGGCAAAGGATTGCACAGCAAGAAGGAAGTGCCCATCCACCGAGTTGCTGACATTTCTGGGGTGAGTTGTGCCCTTGAATCCAGCTGTGGCCTCAGACCTTCTTATTCACTGAAGGACTCCACTTATGTGCTTTCTGTAGCTCTGTGCTTTTCTGGCCTAAATGTGATCCCCGCTCCCCCACTCGTGTATGTATAACCATTCTGGTTTACATTATGGAAAAGGATAATTTAAAACCTCCATTCCATTTATTCACCTGAGCTGTCGCTATGTTGCTTGTAGTTTTTAATTATTATGAGTTTAGACGATACTTTATACTTCCCTGTCATATTGAAGTAAAATTAGCTCTTTTTTTTTTTAACCTATTCTATTCTGTGAATGAGAATTCATGATAAAAGATCGATTGTAGGTTATGAGAGAAAGTATAAGAATTACTTGTGACTTCTTAATGAGTTTTTTCCTCACAACTTACTTGTCAGCTGTACAGAACAGAGGAATATGTGACTGTGCTAAGAGATGATAAATATAGAAAATATATAGAAGATTTGGTGAAGAATACTTCTGAATCCCCAGCAGGCTATGTCCCTAGCAGTGTTTTGCTATGAAGACTTAACCATGCCTTTTTAAGATCTCTTCTGACTGAGCTTGTTAAGAGGGGTTTTCCTACAGATACTTAGTGAGTGCCTACTACGTGTGGAAACTGCTGTAGGCATTGTGAATCTAACAGTGATGCGTGAGAGGCAAGAGAGACAGAGAACCTACATTCCAGTGGGAAAGGGAAAAAAAATCTTCTATGAGAAGTGAGAACAGCTAAGGGGTGCTGAATGATGCCAGTATTGATTTCACTCTGGTGACCAGGGAAGCCACCCAGGATGCACACAGTCCTTTTTAATGCCTGTACTCAATAATGACTAAACAGGGGATTGGTATATGCCATCAGGGAGGGGGACCACATTGCAACTGGAACTGGAGGAGAAAGAACCAGTGAATCAGAGCATAGACATGCAAGACATGTGCCTTGGGCCTCAAAATTACCAGTACAAACAAACTCTTCTAGCACTTAGCCTAGTCCCACAGAGAAGAACTTGAGTGTAATGTCCGCTCCTTATGCCATGTTTACATGCCTGGCTACAGCCTTTTGTATTGGTGGCTTATTATAAATGTGTCTGGCCAAATCTTTGTTGTGTGGGTGCTCTCATACCTATTGGAAGCAATGGGACTCCAGTGAGCTTTTCTTTCAACATAGGCAGTTAGCTTAGGTAGCAGATTAAGCAGGGTTGTCAATGTCATGTGAGCTAGGAGTAGTCTCTAAGTTATGATCACTTCTGGTAGGTGAGATACAATGATAATTTGTGTGTGTGTGTGTGTGTGTGTGTGTGTGTGTGTGTGTGTGTGTCTTAGATTCCTGAGAGGTCAAGAAAGGACTTGCCTTTCAGCCATTAGCTCGTGCCTGGGTGCGTGTGCTAAGATTCATTGTTGCCAGGGGTGATGCATCTAGTACTCTGCTATTCAGCCTGTTTTGTC
Organism: Dicrostonyx torquatus; assembly: GCA_028555095.1. NCBI lineage: Eukaryota > Metazoa > Chordata > Mammalia > Rodentia > Cricetidae > Dicrostonyx > Dicrostonyx torquatus. The sequence goes on along the minus strand of JAQHUG010000069.1, from coordinate 6,048,092 downwards.
TGGGGTCTGGCCTGTGAATTATTCTTGTATATATGTTATTAGTTTCTATAGGTATGTTCTGTGGTACTCTCAACAATATTTTTCTTAATAGCTGGAGAGGTTGGTATCATAAGGCAATTTGGGGACTGTTCAGCTGCAGAGAAAATCATGTTATAAATACTCATTTTGTAAAACACAGTGGAAGCTCCTCTACATGAGAACCATCTGCCTGTGGAAATGTTTATGTAAAACTGACACTCCAGGACCTTTCCAGAGCTGAATTAAACCTTGGGAAACTATGTCATTTGAAACTAAAAACATGTTTTAAACAAATTAGTAAATCACACTAGTATGAGCTGTACCTCCCCCAAATAAACAAACGAACAGCTTGAGGATAGGTAGCCCAAGTTTACATTCCGGCTGCAGATTTTGCTCTGGCAGTGAAGTCCTAAGGAGAATTAGTGGGGTAGAGGTGTGCCACCATGGTTTTTCTCCTAGGTCCTCAAAGGACAGCATCAGGAAATCTTCAGTGATGACATTCTCTCTTCCATGATGCCTCTGATCCTGATGCTTTCTGGTGTTCCTTAGCCCTTTAGTTGTGATTGTTGCTATTGGTGGTACTTGTGCAAACTTACCTTCAATTTTTATCTTCATTATTTACATTGTTATTCCTAACCCACCGACTCACCCTTAAACTGTGACTTTTTTTATGGATCTATTTTTATTCTCTTTCTGTCTGTATATTGGAAAAAATGGTTTGCTCTTAAGTTAAAAATAAATGCCAGTTAAATGTCCCTCAGTGACCACATAAATAAAAGAGGAAAGCTTGAGCAGGTGGAAGACTGGAAGTGAAAAGCTATTCAATTTAAATAGATGTCAGATATGACCTTGTCTGCTTGAATCACAGATTATTCAGCTACTACTGCAGTTTTTGTCTGCCTGTGTAATAGAGGAGGTTTGTCTTTTCCCCTTTCTCACCTCCCTGTCCCTTCATCACAGTGTTAAGTATGAGTATGGGTTGGGTGCCCTTGCGCCATTTAAGTGAGATGTATTGGTTTTCTGCTCCCTAGAACCTACCAGCAATTTTGCTGTCTGGGGGACAGGTAGGCATGTAGGGTCCTAGGTAAGCAGTGTGCTGCTGATGGAAAATAGACCCTTATAGTAATGACTGTGTAATGTACACTTACATAATAGCTTCATAAAAGTTTCTTAATCTCTTAAATTTTCAACTGTGTTCCCGTACTGCTCCAGATTGACTATCACTTTTAGTTTTAGGTCATGATAAATGGAAGGTTTTGTTGAGCTGACAGTATATGCACTAAGCTGCCAAAATAATTTACTGCAAACTGTTATTTATGTATAATGCTTCCTTCCATTCTCCTCCCACCACAATGCATATCCTGGGAGAAAAAAAAAATAAAATACGAATAAGTATATACTTTGTGTCCTAAAAACACTCAAGAAATGTACTCTGCCGAAGATGTCCTGTCATGATTGTGAGACAAATAGCCTGTGGTTTTGTCTCAGAGTTAACTGTGTCTCACTTTAGAAGTGAAGTTTGTGTCCATTCTTCATATATCTTCTCTTGGAGTTTTAATTTTACAAGGCCAGGGATGAGGATACATTGATTCTAATGTTTTATGATATGGAGACTTAGCAAAAGCTGTATCTTCTTGGCTAACTGTGTGTGGTAGGATGTAAGAACCTAGGCATGAGAGTGAGAAATTAATGAACTCTTAGGAAACGAGACACTGGCCTGGGGTATTCTAGGTTTAGGAATGGCAGATTCTATTTAGCATTAGATTGAGTTTTTGTAAGATACACAACTCATCTGTGTAATACCAATTCGGTAGACCTCTGTTTGTCTATGCCTTGTTTAAAAAGTGGCCCATCTGTATCTTTTACACTAATTTTCAGGGTGACCTCTAAAGAAGATTTCTCACTGCCAGGCCAGTAACTTAGGTCCTAAAATTAATGAACTGGCAGAGTCATGAGGATTGTTCAGTGAATTCAGCCAGCTTGGTCTACGTAGTGAGACCTAGGCCAACCAGGGCTACGCAGTGAGACACCATCTCATAAACAAGAAATGACAAGTTTCTATATTTTCTCGTTTTTCTTTTTTTTTTAAATAAGATTTCTTTATTTTTATTGTACATACAACATTCTGCCTCCGTGTATGCCCACACGTCAGAAGAGGGCACTGAATCTCATTACAGATCATTGTGAGCCACCATGTGGTTGCTGGGAATTGAACTCAGGACCTCTGGAAGAGCAGCCAGTGCTCTTATCCATTGAGCCATCTCTCCAGCCCCATTTTCTCATTTTTCTAGGTATAGAAAATGTGCTATTATAAGCACCAGCTGTTTACCTTCTTATAGTCTGGTTTCATTTCAGGGCATAATGCCCCTAATGTGAATTCAGGCACAAATTTGACTGGCCTGGTTCTGCAACTCTTTTTGTTTAAAGGGCAGTTCTATGGGGACTGTTCCAATCACGCATCCAATTATCAGGAAGTATAGTTGTTTCCTGATCTTGCCTCTTCTAGTTTCCTTGCTAGTGTAGAAAACTTTAACTTTACGTATCCGTAGAACATAAGCTGTTTGTTATCTTTGGTGTATTGTTGGTTTTGCTACAGCATTTTCTGCCATAAATATTGTTTTCTGTAGATACAGAGTGTAAAACAGGTAACAAAATAGGGCTGGTGTATGGCTAACTGTTGTTCTGGTAGATGAGACAAATCAGTTATGATTCCAAAATGAGAGAGCACAAGTTTCCCACCCTTTGAAGGCAACCAGCACTGTGAGTACACATTGCTTCCTCTGCCTCCATCGCTTCCTCTCCCATTTGTGCTTAAGGAGTTAGAATGAGTCAGTGTGTGTTGAGAGTCCCTCCCTGTCATCTCTGGTCTCTTTGTTCTGATGCTTGAGGAATTTTAATGATGGAGTGTTGCTGACTGGTGACACAAAGAGAGGTCAGAGCCTATGCCCTCTCCCGTCTTGTCTCCTTTCCTGTCATCTCTGGTCTTTCTAGTCTCATGCGTGAGGAGTTTTAACGATTGTGTGTTTGATTATCGGTTGTTCTGTTAGTTATTTGGTGATCACAAGAAGTTGGAATATTTGCCTGTCTGATGTTTCTGTAAACAGCAAGGTGTGTTGTACTGCCAGAATGGGGGATCTTCTGATGTTAGGATAAAAACTGTTAATTTCAAAATTATTCACTCACTGTACTGCTGGGCACTGTTGGACATTTGTCATCTTGTGTCTGTTTCTTGCCCAGTTTTCATACTGTTTTTGAACATCTCCCTCTGTGGCTGATTCTGTTGGAGACGCAAATATTAATGATAGAATTATGTGGAGGGGGGTTAGTCTAGAACGGTACAAGTGCTAGCTTTGCAGGGGACAAGATTTGAGAAAATCAGATCCTAAGTGAATTGAACCATAGAGAGAGATTTCCAGAGTGAACCAGTAGGTCTTGAATTGGAAAGTTAGAAGTCCTCTGTGGAAGTAGGCAGGTTTGTAGATGAAATGGTTTTGTGTGGGTTTTCTTGTTTGTTTGTTTGGTTTGGTTTGGTTTGGTTTTTTCTGGGAGGCTCTTCCTCCCTTTTCTGATTTTCTTGTGGAGCACTGCTTTTGTTCTCCTGAGATATCCCAAACTGTCATCCCGTTCTATAATAGACATGGGGCATATAGTGAGTGTTAACTTTCCCCAGTTCCACATGGAGCTGAATCTTGATGGAAGAATAAGAAGTAAATATTTATTCCTTTTTTAAAATATTAAAAAGATAGCCAGCAAGATAGCTCAACAGGACACTTCCCGCCAAACCTAATGACCTGACCTTGATCCCTGAAATCTACGGTAGGTAGAGAGAACTGACTTCTGTCAGATGTTCTTTGATGGTACACTCTCACAGTGGCACACATAAGCAGATTAATATAAAAACAAAAACTACTTCTTAATGTTAAAGAGTTGGAGGGAGAGAAGTTTCTTGATAAGTCCAGTCAAGAAGCAAACCTTATCAGTACTGCAGTTCCCCTAGTGTATCTTTTGGCCCCTTCTCTTCTCTTCGGATTCTAGAATTTCATTCAGCTGCCCTTCTATTCTTTATACGCACTGACAATGATATAAGTGCTTCTTCTTTGAACTTTATTTTTAAGATCTCTTTCCTCCCTTCCTCTGCCTTAATCCCACAGCATGTCCTAATTTTCTCTGGGGCCAGCTATGATCTAAATTATTGTACAGATGGCCCAAGGTCAAGACTTGTGCTTCTTAGTGGGGTTTCCCTGACCTAGAGGAGTAGCCTGGAGTGAGGGGTGTATTTCCATACTAGCTATGCTACTGGGCTCTGTATTTGCTGGCCTAGGCAAACAAAAAACGAGTTAGCTCATTGTCTAGTCCATATTCTCTAGGGCAAGCATTTTGTGCTCCATAAACAAGGTTGTACCTTGGTCAGAAGCTATAGCAGTAGCATTGTTAGTCTCCTGTCTTTCTTGTACCTATGCTTTTGACAGCTCAAGTTCTTACTAACCTAGAAGAAGATACTGCTTTCTCTATTTTCTTCTTTCTTGAAGAAGTTCAACTGTGTTGCATCTAATTGACTTGGATTCTCTCCACACAAAAACATGCCCCACAACTCTGCAGTGCTCAGCATCTATAATGGCAAGGAGACTGCTAGGTTAACAGTCTCTCCAGGCTGCAGAGAAGGTCTGAGACATTTGTTTTGTTCTGTTTTAGAAACAGGGGCTCACTGTGTATCCCAGATTGGCCTTGCCATCTTCCTGCCTCAGCAAGACAGGCGGGATTATATGTGTGCAGTGTCATGCACAGCTTTTCTGTATTTTCTTGTTTCTTTGATCATTTTTTTCTTTTTGTCCCCCTTTCTCCCAATTCCACTTCCTTTCCATTTCTCTTCTTTGAACCCCACTCCTACCATTTCTGTAGAACAATTTGGATGTCATCAAGACCACCTTGATTGTGGCGGTAAGGTTGAATTAGTCGTTTGCCTTTATACTCATGGTGGAGGACATTGTTCTGTTGGTTTGTGGCAGAAGAGAGGATTGCTCTATAGAGCCACACGAGTCTTTTGTAGCTAATTTATTTATTTATTTTTAGCCCTAGGATTGCAAGGGCACGCTCTCCTTCAAATAAATCAGAAAGCATTTATGGTTTCCATGAGAACTTTCACAGGATTATATTTCAGCATTGACTACAGTCAGTGGTGGTTGTGTTTATAAGTACTTCTTTAGAGAGTTTTAATACATTTTTTTGACTGAGTTGTATTTCTTTTGTGTTCTTTGTACAATATAGGGCACCAAATTTAGGACATGGGCTCTGGCTTTTATTTAGTTTTGAGTATTATCAGGAAAATTGTTCAAGACTTTGAAATGAGCAGGAAGATCACTTCGTGTACTTCCAATAGAATGCTGGATGCTGCCCTTACAAACTCTTCTGGGGTGATAATGATTCTGTGAGTCTTTCTTTGTTGATTTTCCTGGTCCTTTTTGCCCCTTTGTAAACAGAGAATATGGCTTGTGCAGGGCTGGTAGAGATACACGTAATTCCTGAAGACATGTGGTTCATTTAGAGACATAGCTGATCTCTGCTCTGTGAGAGAAATAGCTTCAAATTCGATGGTTTTACTCTTTATTTTCATAAAGTAAAAATCAGCAAATTTTCTTCAGCATTCCTAGTGAGCTGTATATGTCTGCTCCTCACTCTCCTGAATCCGTTTTCCCTCATTAATAAAAGGATTAAAATGAAGCTCTAATGTGAATATATATCATCTGCAAAGTGTCTGATTCCATATACCTTTCTTAGACTGCCATTTTGTTCACTCAGATTTTTCAGGGTTGGGGTCTAGAGATGAGTGATATCACTGGATTTGGTCTCAGGCCTTTGGATATTTGAGACAGGGTCTCATTTGGTAGCCCAGGCTGACTTGAATCATGGAATCCTCCTGCCTCTGTCCTTAATGATGGGATATAGGCATACCCCACTTTGCCTAGCACTCATCCGCAGGCTTTTGTTGGAAGAAAAAATCAAGTTAATACAGCAGATAGGGTAGGAAATCTGGAAATTGAAGGCAAGGTGTATCTTGGCCACTGGTTGGCTGTGTCCTATCTTTGCTGGTTAATACCTCTGAAGAAATGCTGGATCAAGTGACTTGCCTGGAAGTAGATCACACAAGGCTCTTATTTGTCACCTCTTATGAGAAAGACATTTTGATCCCTATGTATTCAGCAACCTTAATATGTTACTGCCCTAAATTGTGTTATAGAAAAGTCTTCTACCAGTACAAATGAATGACTGAATGATAATAAATTTTTCCATGCTCCTTCTGATTTCTTGTTTACATTTGACTTTACTCAGGAGTAAATGGATGAGCTCCATAGTATCAAGTTCTGTCCAAGTTTGTTGTCTATTGCTGTGATAAATGCCATGACCCAAAGCAATTGAAGGAGTAACGGCTTCAGTTCATCTTATGACTTACAGTCTATAATGAAGGGACCTTAGGAACTAGAGCCAGAACTTAAGCTGACATCCCATTCCAGTTAACTAAGGCTTAACCTTTCCTTTGCTCAAAGAAACTTGCAAGAAAATTCAGGGTCTTGCAGTATTTTTTCTGAACCAAGTAGTATTTCTTTCTAGAGAGAAGTACTTCTGCATATAGATTCTGTTGTCAGTGGTTCATGGTCTTCTGTTTCTTCCATTCTTTGAGCACATGGATATTGCTCTGTGAATCTGTTTCATGGATCCAGATTGTTTAAATGAGCCCAGTATGGTATAAGTAAATAAATGTAAGGGTATTCTGAAGACATTCACTAATACTCCTGGTTCCTGGGTTGAGGTGTGTGACTGGATTGTCTGTTGTATCTCATGTCCACAGTGATGTGATCGAACTTGAAATATTTCTGTGCCACCCTGGCTCCACTCTCTGCTTCATCATGGTAACTACTTAGGCCTAGTTTGAACTCATTTTGTCCTGTGGCTATCACTTATGTAAACGTTTCAAAGCAAGTCATTTTACTAACATAGACATTCTGCTTGCTTGTATTTAAACCTTTATTTAGCATGTTTCCAACATATTCCCTAAAGACTGTGTCGCACATAATTTTGGAAACTCTGCAAACATCCAGATATTCTTGAAATAGAGATCAGGGTACCTTTGTGGCTCTGTTCTTCAGGAGGTAGTGTTTTCAGGAGGAAGTTATAGAATTTCTGATACTACATTGGATTTGGAAGGTTCTGAGGTTTCTAATCTGGAGAAAGACCTGTGTTCTCTTGTGCACTGCTGCACAGTACATAGAAGCTTCACTCACAGTCAAACCTATTTATTTCCCTTGCCTACAGTTTAATTTTAACTCAGATTAAGGACTTTGATTGCTGTGGTGGTTTGAAAGAAAATGCCCCCCAAAGGGAGTGGCACTTACAGGAGTTTACAGGAATTGTGGCCTGTTTTGATGAAGGACATGTGTGACTGTGGAGGCAAACTTGGAGATATCCTATGCCCAAGTGAGAGAGACTACTTCCTATTGCCTTTGAGTCAAGATGTAGGACTCTCAGCCCTCTCTAGCACCATGTCGGCATGCATGCAATCATGTCACACCATGAGGATCATAACGGACTGAACCTCTGAAAATGTATGCACCCCAGTTAGATGTTTTCCTTTATAAGAGTTGCCATGGCCATGGTGTCTCTTCACAGCAATAGAAACTCTGAGACAATTACATTCACTCTTTTTTTTTGTTTTTTGTTTTTTGTTGTTGTTGTTGTTGTTGTTTTTTGAGACAGGGTTTCTCTGTGGCTTTGGAGCCTGTCCTGGAACTAGCTCTTGTAGACCAGGCTGGTCTCGAACTCACAGAGATCCGCCTGCCTCTGCCTCCCGAGTGCTGGGATTAAAGGCGTGCGCCATCACCGCCCGGCTTGCATTCACTCTTTACCACAGGCAGAAGGCCTTTCTTTTTTGAGTGTTGTCTCTTCTTCCTTAGCACCCTTGTTCTACTTCCTTTTGTTTATGTCCCTTTGCATCCATCCTGCCCTCTGATCATGCCCATCTTTAGCACTTACCTAACCACATTACTATAACCTTGTATATGTTGATAAATAGGTAACTTTTCAAGTTGGTACTCTCCTTATTAGCTTCTAAACCCCTAACAGGAATGAGTCACTTTTGTGTTTATTTACAGTGCCTTATTTAGATTTGATTTGTCAAGTAATGCATTTCAAGGAGTGAACATCTATTTGGAAACAAACTGATAACTAGCTCAGTAAATTCAGAATTAACTACTGGCTAGTAACTCTAAATAGGCTTGTAAATGGATTCTTCAAGAGAGTGTTGTTCTAGAATAGAATCAGTATTAGCAGCAGCATAGGCTCTAGTGTCAGATTATTGAAATTCAAGTCAGTACTCCATTACCTATTACTTTGTCACCCTGAGGAAATTACTAATGTTTCTCTTAGCTTTCTTGTCTGTAAAATGGGTGCAATGATGGCACTTGCTTCTTTAGATTGTGGTATGTTGAATTAATTAATGCATGCAAAGTATTCTGAACAATTGTCAAGAACAAGAGCCCAACATAGAGCAATGGTTCATACTATGTGTTATTTGTTACTAAATTGCTTAGCAGTCTACCCAGCACACAGAAAGTCCTCTGTTATAGCTGCCATCATTTGTAGTATGTCTGTTTCAAACTCCTTATCCAGTCCAAGCTCCAAATCAAAATACTTCTCCTCAAGATCTTACCATTGCTTTATATCTCTCTTGACATGGAATGTATGCCATCTTGGACTTGTTATTTTTAATGCATTTCTCATGTAGATCATTGAATGAATAATGTATTTTGTAAGAGCTTTTTAAATGCCAAACATAGTGCTGGATATTGAGAATTAAATCAGAAAGATGTATTTCTTATGGACATACACAGTTGTTTATAAAATTACAGTGGAGTTCGAGCAGAGTCCTGTGAGACTTTACACTAATGACTACAATTTATTCGGGATGGCCTGACAGGTGAATAGTAGCTGGAGCTAGAGTTTTGGCAGTGGGCATAAGAAGGCAAACTGGATCTATATTAGTGAAAAAAACTAGTATAAATGGGTGACTGATTAGGGATGGGGCAAGAGAATTAAATAAGATGTCATGCAGAAACAGTGCAGATAACTGTCACAAATAATGGTAAATATAGTGTTCACGTGTGGTTTACCTTAGTTCTCAAATTATAAGGCTACAGAATGAGGCTAGGAGTAAGCACTGCACATTGCTTTAGGAAGGGTTTGAATCTTCCAGTACACCAAGATCTACATCATAAGTACCATGAATATGTTTCTCTGTGGGGTTGTTTGATTGCTTTGTAAGCTTCTTATCAACTGTTCCCACTTCTGCATGGAATCGTGGGTACGTCTTGTTAATCTGTTGCTGAGCATGATTCTGAGGCGTTTTTACAGCGTGCTCCTGCCTTACTAGGAACACAGTTTTAAATTCTCACACCAGGCTGATTTGTGAGCTTTGTTTATTTTGTACCTTTCTGACTTAGAACCATAATGATCTTGTTAAACCTTCATTCCTTTGAAAAGGGCTGCTTAGTTTGTCATCTGTGCTGGGAAGCACTCTGCTTAGAACCCTTTGATTGAATCATAGAACAAATTCCACATTAGCTTCCCATGATGTTTCCCACATCCTTTTACAGACTATTCAACATCAAAAATATTTGTCTCAAAAGGTAAAAAAAAATTTATTTCAGAAGGACATTGTCTGACTTAACTGATTGTTGAGTTTATCTGGGCAAAACTGAATTAGTTTTAAATGTTAGTTGTAAATAAGAGTGCACTTTTTTCCCTTAACACAGAAAAACTTTGTTTTTAATTGAATCTACTAGAAGTAGGTGAAAAGAGGAAAAGAACAGTCACCTGTACATCTACGCCAGGAAGATTTCTCTGTCAGTACATCTGTTAATCAGATTATGCTCCCCTTTTACCTGTGTGTGTGTTGTAAGCTCTTTCAGAATAGAGACTGGGCATTTTATCCTTTTTCAGAAGTTCATATCAGTTGGCATGTGTTCATTGTACAAAGTGATAAGTTTAATGGGCAGTTTTCTTTCAGGCATATTATATACTTTCCTCCAGCCTACTAGGTCCCTCCTTTTCTCCAGTCTTATTTCATGTCGTGTGTGTGTGTGTGTGTGTGTGTGTGTGTGTTGGTTATGCACATAGCATTTTGTATCTGTATAAAATTTAAGAGTAAGTAGCAAAAGGTTGTGATAACTTTTTAAAGCTAGTTTTAATTGATCAGTTTTCCTGCAACTGACATAATGTCATCTTTATGGTTCATTACATTCTTTCGTGGAGGCTGGAGAAATGACTCTGTGATTTGGGGCTCATACTGCTCTTTTGGAGGACCTAAGTTCTGTTTTAAGCAGCCATGTGGGACAGCTCACAACTACAGCCCCAGGGGATCTGATGCCCTCTTCTTACTTCTATCAGTACCTACCCATATGTGTATTCACACAGAGTGTGCATGCCCGCACACTTACACAGACTTAAAAAATACATCTTTTTTATTTAAATGCACACGCACACACACCACACATTTTATCCTTTCTTCTCTGGCATCATGCTGATGTGTGAGCTTTTGCTATTTGTTTTTTATTTTACCTTTTGGCTTTGAACCATAGCTGTCTGTTTTAAACCTTTGTTCCCTCAGAATAGGGCAACTTAAACTTGATGTTCCCTGCTCCAGGAAGCCCTCTGATTAGATCCCTTAGAATCAAGGAGCATTCTTGGCACCTGAGCTGGTTCATAGCAAGGCTGTGGGAATATAGTGGTGTAGTAAACATGGGTGTCAACTTAGGCGTGCTGTAGCTTTTCATTTTGTCTTGTTTTAATGAAATTTCATAATGATTTCCATGATGTTTGGAAGAATTTACATTCCCATCAGCAAAATACAGGGATTCCCCCACATCCTCACCAGATTCTTTTGGGATTGTGATTTGGTTTTGGTTTTGATATTGTGTGCGTGTCTGTGTGTGCTGTGTGTGTGTATGAGAGACTGAGGTGAGATGAAATCTCAATATAGTTTTAATTTGCATAATCTGATAGTTAAGAACATTCATCATTTTTCATCTTTAATAGCTACTTATTTTTCATATTTTGATAATTGGTTGAAAATTATTCCAATTGCTCAGAAAATAAAACCAAGGATTAACAAATAGGATTGGATGAAATTAAAATTTTCTGCATACCATTGGAAGTTACAGAGTGACAAGACGGATGTTAGAACAGGGAGAAACCTTGACTAAACACCCAAGAGGATTAATTGCTAAAATACATATTTTTCTCAACTATGCAATCAATTCCTAGAAGAGGACATAGGTGTTATTAGTATTGTTAGATGTTTGTCAAAAGGTAGATTTAAAAAAATAATATATTTTACTATTATGGAAAGCGATTGAGGAAAATAAGTGGATTTTTAATCAGATACATTTTGTGTCATTCAAAATGTTACCTTTTGTTTTAGTTAATAATTTTCTACCACAGTGGTTTACATTTGTCTCCTTACTGAGGAAACTTGAACTTTCTCTTCCAAATTGTATAATTACCTAATTTTTATTAACTCTAAAAACACCAAACTTTGAGAAGTCCCTATTAAGCATAATTAAAATGCTTTTACTTAACATTATGGACCAGTGAATACTTCGTGTATGGTTGACACCTCACTATTTATAATCCTACATCTATTCAGTCAGTAATCTACATAAAGAAAATATTCAGAGAAAATGCCTTCTGACCCATCTAATAACTATTTGACATTTACCTTACATTTTTCTGAATTTTATGTTGTGGGCTACCAGCTATCATTTTTTTAAATCTTTTTCCGAAGTTGTATTCTTTACTATAGTAGGACAGGGTTTTGCATGACATCAATTTTCTTACCCCTGAGTTCTTGATTTGCCCTTGAAATGAAAATGTGTGCTTCTTCAGGCCATCTTTAAATTCTTTTCTCTGCGTATTTCATTTTAATTATCTCTTAAGCCATTTTCTGATTCTATAATATATCCTTACCTCTAACCTAAAAGAGACATTGGAAGTAATAAAAATCTTTCTGAAACTTTAAAAGAAAACTAATATTTTACACCTGTAAGTTAATTCAGCCTTTGAATAGATATCCAGCTATAGCCTCAGGTTGGTACACTTTATTTCATATCCTTGCCATATGCCATCTTAGGTCACTCTTGTGCCTCACTTCTGAAGTCACAATTATGATATTACCATAAAACTTTGTTATTTGTGCCGAGAGTCCTGGAGCACACCTTTAATCTTAATACTGGGAGACAGAGGCAGGCAGACCTCTGTAATTTTCAAGTCAACCTGGTCAAGAGTTCCAGGCCAGAAAAGACAACATAATGATATCCTGTCTCAATAAATAAGTAGATAAATAAATGTTCATTTTTTCTCATAATTTTTATATTGATTTTTATTGAGCTCTACATTTTTCTCTGCTCCACTCCCTGCCTCTCCTCTTCCCCCATTTACCCTCCCCCAAGGTTCATTATTTTATCCTTAGAAAAAGGCAAAAGGATTGTTGAAAGTATAAGCCTTTTTGGGTTTCCCAGTGAGCTATGTTGTGCTTCTTTTCAGTGTTGCCTCATCCGTTTAGAGGTTTATTTGGATAAATGAAGCATTTACACTAAGAAAATTGCATGTTTGGGCAGAATATTTAATTGGAAAATAATTGAAAGGTGTCTCTCCCAGTTTGTTATGCACGGTCTGTAAATACTTTTTCCTTACAAATTGTTACTTCTGAATCAGAAAACAAATTGCCATGTCTCCTGCCTAATTTTAGAGTAATTACAACTGTTTTATAATGAAATAACTTTTCTTTACATCATAGCTAAAGCATTCAGCACTATCAAAAGTATAATGTATTGCTTCACTGATGTATAATGAAAGGAGTTTATTACTGATTGGATGCTATCCGAAAACCATAGTCTTTCTCCTGAATAGAAATACAAAAGCAATTCTGTATTCATTTGCCTAACTTCAGAGAGGTAAGACATTTTCTCTGTGAAATATGAATAGGTTTTTGGTTTGTTTGTTTTTTAAGGAACAGAAACTAGAACAAGAAAGTGAAAGGCATGGATCTGGGAGGCACAGTGCAGGAAAAGGGCATGAAGGATTTCCAGGGTCTTGATGCTGGGAAAGGCTGGCAGACCTCATGCGGAGGCCATCCTCTGAGTGGAGGATCTCCAAAGAGACAGCTGTTTTGTGTGGAATTGTAGGACAAAAGCACGACTGCCAGTTGAGCCAAAAGTTATAATTGTGTTCTAGTGAAAAGTTAAGAGTACTGACAGGTAGGAAAAGGTGTAAGAAGAAGGTTTGAGATGATTTGGGCAGAGGGCAAGAAAATGAAGGTTTTGGGAAGAACCTCACTAGGCACTTTTAGCTATACCCTCCTGGCTACACTGCATCTTCATTAAAGATCTGGGTTAAACTGGGCATCTTTAATCCCAGCACTTGAGAGGCAGAGACAGAGTCTGAAGTCGAGGCTAGCCTGGTCTACAGAGGATAGCCAGGGTTACTTATCTCAAGATAAGAACAGATCAAGTTAGTGTCTGTATTTCCTTATCGTACTAGGTGTATGCTGTCATCCTTTTTATATGAAACACACATATACTCCCAACATCTACAATTTATATGCCTATCTTAGCTTATATGTAGACTAAGCTGAGGGCATTATATTTCCTGTTGATGATAAAATGCAGATTTTTTACCACTAAAAGGCAACAACTTCATTTCTAAAGGTTAAATTGAATGATTCTCACAGCTTATTTTCAGCTGGTTAAATTTGGAAGCTGAAGGTCATTCAATAAGAGAACAGTCTTAAACCTGTGTGGAACTTTTCTTTTACTTGAGAATTATTATTTTATTCACGTTAAATCATATCAACTGCTTTTGTTTCCAGGTAGGCATAAAGACTTAGTGCAACCTTTTATTTTATTTTATTTTTGTTTTTTTGTTTTTTTGTTTTTTTTTTTTTTTTTTTAGAAAAAGTCTTTTACACTATTATTTGGGTGAGGATGTACAAATGGACTCCAGCATATGTTACAGGATAAGGGGACAACTTGTCCCAGGAATTAAATTCAGCTGGTCAGCTTGGCAGCAAACACTTTTTACCCTCTGAGTCATTTTTGTGTATGTTTCGTTTAAGGCATAGCCCAGTGTAGCCCAGGCAGGCCTTGAACTACAAGCCTCCACCTCCCACATGCTGTGCTGGGATCACAGCAGGCACAAAGGACTTGGACTCTGGCCTGTTGGGTGGCATTTGCTCCTGCTGCTGTCTTTTAGCTATTGCCTGAGAGTTGAAACGTTGTTGTGCAACTGTGGGAAAACTGCTTGTTTCAACTATTTTCTTAACCTCTGTCTCATCTAAGCCATTTTCTGCTTAGAAGTTTTAAAGCACTTTGATACGTTCAGGTTTTTATTATATTAATTCATATAAAAAATAACTAGCAAACTTAGTTTTGAACTTGTCATGTTTCACCTACTTAATGATGTTAGTTGACTAAGGTAAACCTTAAATTTAAAATTAAGGAAGTCCATTCTTCACATTCAGGTAATTTTTGCCTTTTAAAATTTAAAATATGTGCAGCTAAAATATATTACCTTCAACATATAATTCTGTGAGCTTTGACAAATGTGCCCCACACATACACTTTTTCCCTTTTGAAAAGGGGTTTCCTATATCCCATGAGCTTGACCTTATTTTGTAGCCAGAAGTTCTAGGTTTATAGGCTCACACAACCATGATAGTTTTATGTGCTCATGGAACCCAGGACCTCATGCATATTAGAGTAGCACTCTACCACCCTAGCTCTGTTTCCCGCCCCTCAGTAGCCTTTGCAGAAATGTTATGCTATGGAACTACGTATTTAAATTTCAAACTTATCCTAGCTAGTTTTATATCAGTTTGACACACACTAGTTTCATCAGAGGTGGGATCCTCAACTGAGAAAAGGCCTCCATTAGACTGTAGGCAAGCCTCTATAGCATTTTCTTAATGGTTGATGGGGCAGGCCCAGCCCATGTGGGACCTGGTCTGGTAGTTTGGATTCTATAAGAAAACAGGTTGAGCAAGCCAGTAAGCAGCACCCCTCCATAACCTCTGCATCAGCTCCTGCCTCCAGGTTCCTGTCCTGTTGGGAGTTCCTACCCTGACTTTGCTCAGAGCAAAGTGATATGAAGTGTAAGCCAAATAAACGCTTTTCTCCCCAACTTGCTTTTTGGTCATGGTGTTTCATTGAAGCAATAGAAACCCTAACTAAGAAAATTCCCATTGTGTTTGTATCGTCTCTCCTGCAGAGTACTGTTAGATGTAGCAGTTTGTATACTGTGTTTCCCATGCTGATGAACTGTTAGACCATTTTAACTGTTCATTAAGATCCAGAACATATCTGTGGCCTGTCACATGGTCTGCATAGGACTATCATGATTGTCAGTCAGCACACCACTTTGTGTGTTTTCATTGAACACAGAAATGAATCTTATCTTTCTAGCATTCACCAAGTCCTCCTTTTTTCTTCAGTATTGAACATGGGAGAAAGAAGGACACAGATTGTCAGCAGGGTTAACCAAATGAATCTTTCATAGATTCCTGTTCTTTGTAGCATTCCTGAAATAATTCTGTCTACAAAGTCACAAAGGATTTAGTTCCTCCTTATTTGGAAGAGAGGCCATCATGGAACTGAAGTGTCTCTCTTCTCCTGGTTCCAGTGGTAAACACTCCATTCTGGCTTCTCGTTGTTTGTCTTTCCTTAGCTTGTAGGTTCCCCTTGGAAATTTAATTTAGCCGACTGTGCTGTGTTCCTTCAATAACAGATGAGGGCATAAGAGTTTTAACTTCAAGAGAGCAGATTTCTACCAGTTTGTGCATCTGAGGTGTCCTCTGAAGAGTTGGAGCCCAGGCCCGGACACCCACGTATATGATCTGATATGTGGGAAGCCTGAGCGATGTGATGTAACAGCTAAACCAATAACTGGGGAAGGTGTAAACTAGACATCACTTAATGTGAGACTATTGATGGCCCAATTTCAGTACCTTTAGCGGGGAAAAATAATGGCATCTTGAAATTTGCATTCAAGTGGATCTAGAAAGCATCATACTCAGTGAGGTAACCCAGACCCAGGAAGAAAAATATAATGTGTACTCACTCATAAGTGACTTTTAGACATAAAGCAAAGAAAAACCAGCTTATGAAACCAGAGAACTTAGACAACAATGAGGACTCTAAGAGAGACATACATGGATCTAATCTACATGGGAAGTAGAAAAAGACAAGTTCTCCTGAGTAACTTGGGAGCATGAAGATCATGGGAGAGGGAGAACGGAGGGGAACAGAGAAAAATATAAAGCTCAATAAAAACAATAAGAAAAATTTTAAAAAGTGTTATACTGCCGTTTTGTTCTATTGAGTGTTTTTCTCCGCAACTCTCCCCTGTTTTTTATTTGTGTTAAATGTCTAGCTTGCTGAAGTTTGCACAAACATACCAGACCCCCTCACACACTCTTACTGTGAAATATTTCTAACTAGGAAAGGTTGGCTCCAGTGCTTTGTGGTAACAATAGAGCTGGAGTACTTTCCCCAATGTCCTCCCTACCAGAGCCCCATTTATTTCAGGAGATTATCATGCTGTACAGTTGGCTCCTCACGGAGAGTCATAAACCCATCCCAAGAATTAAAATGTCACTTGTGACCACGGAACCAGGCGTGTGGAAGGGAGGAAGAGTTTGGAGTGATGAGTGTTGTTTTTGCCTTTCTGGTGGGGGACATAGCTGGTATTTGTCTTCTGGGCGGCTGCAGAAGTAATCCCCCTTTTTCGTACAACCCTGCACTGACAGATAACTATAGCAGCGAGTGATCACAAGGGTTTTTAAAATGGAAGAACACGGTTGCTTCAGTGTCCTTAGCGATTATTTTTGATCTCACATTCTTATTTCTATCTGCCCTCTTGTTTCACTATGTTTTACTATTAGTTGGCCCTGATGGGGCCCAGTAAGACAGCCAGCTCTAGGAAGAGGCATTCTAAGGGGGAGAATACCTGTGGTACCTCCAAGAAACCTCCCTGGGGACATTGGTTTCTTCACCATTGAGCTTCCTGGGTACTGATAGAGTTCATCTGTATTAACAGCCTCACCTGTGTATGTGATTTGGTTTGCTCCGAGGTTGTTCTTGATGTCAGTGTAAGAGTGGTTGTGGTGATGAGAGCTCCTTGGTGAACTTCCTTATTAACAGTTGTCATTTGAGGCCTGCACATGATAATCCTGAGTGGTTACCTGGTAACGAGTAAGCTTCCCATTGAGTACTCTGATCTTTCATGTCTACCGTAAGGGATTTTAGGGAGAAGATGATAGGATTTCTTTTGCTGACATTAGGTGCATTTAACAGCTTCATGAACTCTTGTTTCTGTGAGTTGATTTCTTCTCAGATGCAGGTGACCTGAAACTATGTACATACTGCCCTCACCTGCACCTGCTGTTCTAGGATTCTACCTCATCAGGTCTCCCAACTTTATCACTCTCCCAACCTTGGTAATTTCAAATTATTTTTAAAAATCAGTTTTAGGTGTGGTGGTGCATATACCTTTAATTCCAGCACTCGAAGCAAAGGCAGGTGGATCTGAGTTGGAGGCCTATAAAGTGAGTTCAGTACAGCCAGGGCTGTTACACAGAGAAACCCTGTCTTGACCTCCCCCACACCCATACAAGGGTGTGGCGGGGAACCATTTTTAGCCATGGGAAAGTGCTTGTTTGGTTTGGTTTTATCTTTGTCTTTAAGGCAGTTTGATTTATCCTGGGCTGTCCTCTAACTCACTAAGTAGCTGAGAATAAAGTCAAACTTGTGATCCTCCTGCCTCAACTTCCCTAGTGCTGTGAAATTACAGGCATGCACCACCACTCTCAGTTTAGACAGTCCTAGGGCTTGAGCCCAGGGCGAGCGAGGCAGGTTTTCTGTAGCCACAGGTAACCCTGGATTCTGGAAGTGGCCTCCTTCTTCTAAGTGCTAAGATGGCATGCATGTGCCACCATGTCCAACCCATAGGACAGTGCTTTTTAGAGAAGGCTAGCTGTTAAGAGCAATTTTATATAGCCACAGAAAGGTCTAGTGGAAGGCTGGGGAAGTGGCTCAACAGGTAAAGGCCACTTGACCGCAAGCCTGATGACCTGAGTTCAGTCTAGAACCTAAATAGTGAGAGGAGAGAACAACTCCTGGAAGACGTTCTCTTCTCCATGTGCATGTTGTGATGCACACATACACTAAATACATGTTTCCACATTGGAAAGATTGGGCCTAAGCCAGAAGAGGGCACAATGAAGACGTGTTTATATCCTTTGACTCTCTATAAGGAATGTCCAGTCTTTCTTGGGGGTCATTCTAAGTCCTGTTGCTCTAAACTTGAGGTCTGAATCTTAACTGCTTTGAAGTGAAGTTACCCGGGCACATTTGTTGCATCATTACTTTCTCAATTTCAAGGTGTATTGAGGAGGCAGAAACATTCCTTAAAGAGATGCCATCCACAATAGCAGGTTAAACGTGGCTAATGCTCCCTTGAATTAGCTGTTCTCAGAGTACAGAAAAAATGCATGTGCATGGCTTGTTGTGAAGTACAAGTAATGTGAAAACTACTAGTGCAACACAAAGGAAAGACTTCTGCCCAGAAGTACAGCTGCTGCTGTATTATTTACACCAATGGAGGAGAATATTGGTATAGATAACAGAGAACCGTATCTAATTTATCTGCTTGGATTCTCAAAGCCTGAGCCAGTATAGTAGCAGGGAACTACGGCAGTAGTTCTCAGTCCTTTTCTGAGGAAGTTAGCACACAGAAAACCCCAGGGTGGGAGCCTAGCCATCTAAGCAGAAGTACTCAATACTGCCTTGAAACAAGCATTCTGTGCTACACTTCTCAGTATTATCCTGAGTGAGTTGTGCTTCTGCGTTATTGGTAAAGGACTAAAGCTATAATGCTAGTGATATCTTTGAACTTTACCACAGTATTATTAGTCTTAAGATCTGTTGGTATGTTTGACTTCATAGAGTAGAAACTGGTCTTTGTTATATTTTATTTCTTATAATCAAACTTTGTTTTCTTACTTTTTAGTTACCTTTTTCTTTCTAACCCTAAAAATGTCTGTGAGACTCTTTTTCATGCTTGCACAAGGGTTTTGAAAGGCAACTGATTTAACTATATTCAGTCCATTTTGTTGTAATATACTCTGAATTTCTAAAATAATTTCTACATCTGAATTTCTAAAATAATTTCTACATCTAAATTATCAGAGGGTGATTTATGGGTACATCACCTGAGGAAAGTTACCAATATTCTTTACTATTGTTTTCATCTGAGCCATATTGAAAAAGAGCATGCTAAGCAGAGAAGTACTTGCCCTAACAAGAAAAGACAGACACCGTCCTGTGGCTGTGACTGAGATTCGAAAGAGCTGACATCTCTTGGTTATTACAGTCAGTTTAATTGACTTCATAAGATCCTTTAATTTTTAAGACGTTGTCAACTTGGATGAAGTCTCCATTCTTCCTCCTAATGGGTGTTCCATGCCAATTCGTCTCCTCTCTAAGCCTTTGAATCCTTGCCTCAAGAACATGGGCATTCCATGTCGTATTTTATAAGTTTGCATCTGGAAGTAAACATGATAAGCCTTTAAAGTTCCATGCCTTCAGTTTTCATTGTTGACTTTCACTTCAAATCCCTGCCATAGTCAATGGCGTGCCTTTCCATGTGTCATTTCTGGAGACAGTCTGGTAGATATGAGTGGAATCAAGGCCCTCTATGGATTTTATTGCATAGAGAGCATTTGGGTCGCTTGATTGTTCCGAATAAACATTTTCCTGATAAAGCAGGGAATGTTTTATCCTGTCCCTTAGCTAGCTTAGCAAAAGGGGGAGGATAAGGAACAGCTTCCTTGTTAGTATTGCCATTAAAGGTGTGTGTGTGTGTGTGTGTGTGTGTGTGTGTGTGTGTGTGTGTGTATTGGTCCTATGAGCTTCTCTTTTCTTCCCCCATCCCCCAGGTATAGTCAAAAGACAGTGATGAGCAGAAGTCTATTTCTGGACAATGTCGATGACTCCACGTTTGGAGAAAGACTTCTTTTTCAGTGATACTGGGTTGCCTCATGATTTGCAATAATCAATTTGATAATTGCTGTTGACTTACTGTCTCAGCTCATGAATAATGCCCCAAATTTAGACTGGTATGGCAAAAGGATTTGAATCAGGTAGTGCTTTTGTCCCTTGGAACATTTGTCTTGCTTGATTTGTTCTGGACTTCAGCCAACTGCCAGAAAGGCATTTTTCCTGCTGTATGTGTGTAGTAGAATATGTGTCACATAAGTGTTCACTAGGGGAGTTTCCAACACACTACAGCTCATTGTTACCTTACCTTTTTGTACCATTGTGCCTTTAGAAAAAGACTGAGAATAGATGACTGTCTCTCCTTTTCTCTAAGAATCTGTTTGAAGGGAGGATGGATCTCATTACTATAAATATTGTTTTCATCATAGCCTACCTCTCTGATTCTGAATGAGAGGAGCACCTTTGGCTGCTGTAGAAACTCTGTAGTACTTGATGGCTTGTTAAATTTTCATTATTGTATGTACATTAATTTAGATGCAATAGTTCTATTGCTAGGAGAAAGAAGCATCAGAAAGGAAGAGCTTGGTTGAGTGCAAAGTGCCTGTATGGCAAAAGTCAGAAAAATATGCAGAACTTGCTGTCCTCAGAGGGGGTTTGCAGTTCTGCTGGTTGGACTGAAAACCTCAGAAATTCTTAAATCCAGCCACTATTCCCCCACCGTATGTAATGTTATGTTTTGATGCTTGCTTACTCTATCATCTGTTTAATTAGCTTGAGAGACTGAAAGAATATGAAAGCCCTTAGTGCCTGTGTGGTCAAGAGCTTTGAGACTCAAAATGTTCATGCTTGGTTCTCTTGAGCAGAATGCATGGACATGTTGATACATTAAAATTGTTTGAAAAATACTTGATGGGTTTTTTAAAATTTCTATAATTACTTGTGCTGATGTGATGTGATCTTTGTCTTCATGGGACACAGTCTACTATTATGTATTTACCCGGGTAGGAAAGTATTCCTCTGACACACACACACACCACCACCACACCACACACACACACCCCTACATCTCCTCAATATGCATATGAAGCATGACTGGCTGGGCTGATGTTCCAAGAAGGCCAGATTCTGGACAAGGTTAAGAAACCAGGGAGCTTGGAGTAACCTGGCTTTCTGAACAAGGATTGTAGGTGCAGTGTGATATGGCTTAAACACTACTTTAAAAAAAAAAAAAAGATTAAAGGTTCAGTTAGTCACCATAGAAGAATAGTATTAGTTTTCTGGTCTCTGTTTTATTTTAAGAGAAAAATGAACGCTTCATCTTGCCCCAGAGCAAGAGTGGACTCAGTTTCTAGGCATTCACTAGCAAACATATTCTGAGTGCTCAGTTACTGTACAGAAGGAAACACTGGGTGTTCTGGGAACTGTGGTTTGACAATATTTCTTCTAAAAAGGTCACATGAGTACCACATCTGTGTCATACCTTCAAAAATTACAGATTTTTATGTGATTATTTGCATATTTTTCTCTGGACTTTTTATCCCAAATCAAAGACAAAGCAATATCTATTTGTATCCACTGCTCTCCGGTAATTATTTCTTTTTTTTCCTTCATCAGGACACCCAGAAAGCAAAGCAGTTCCTGCCCTTTCTTCAGCGGGCAGGCCGTTCTGAGGCCGTGGTGGAATATGTCTTTAGTGGCTCTCGTCTCAAGCTCTATTTGCCTAAGGAGACTTGCCTCATCACCTTCCTGCTAGCAGGTGAGTGCGTGCCACAAGTGACTTCCTTGGAGCCTCAAGCCTTCCTGTTCCTCCTCCATTCCACCAAATACAGGCCTTTGGAGAATAGTTGGAAAGACAGCACAGAAACTCACCCTACTTAGATGGAATGAATAATAGAATTCTCATTCTTGGCATTAACCATTTGAGTTCATCTGTTCCTGCCATGTCAGTAATTAGCAGTTCTCAGGAGATGAACTGCACTATCCTTGGAGTTTCCCAGGCGATGCCACTTGCTTCTTTTTCTTTTATTCAAATGTCATTAGAATCCCAGTCCTTTAGGAAAATCTAGCCATGACACCGCTTTCACAGGCTCCTACATCAGCAATATTTGTTGTTGACTGAGAGTGACATGCAGGGCAAACCTTCTTCCTCTCTTTGCTGTCTAGTTGTTCACCTCTCATAGCTTGCCTTGCTGGGTTGCTTAATGTTTTCCTAGCCAGCGAGACTATGTGAATTGTGCTCTTTGAACAATTTACATCTATGTATTCAGGGAATAAACTGCTTCATTTCTTCACTGCTGGCAAATAGTAAAGATATTTATTTCTAGTCAGCCCTTGCAGAAACTGTGGTCTTTGAAGGAAGGCTGTCATTCCATCCTCCCACCCCTCGCACTCATTCATCCGCTGTGTGCCCCAATGCACGTTGCCTTTTCTGTTACTGTCCTGTTGTCTCAGCACTTCTGTAGAATTCTTGAATAGAATTTGCTGTGGTTGAAGAGAAGCAAGAGCCTTGCTTTCTATCTGTGTGCTGCCAGATTTCTTTGGCCCCTTTTTCCTGGGAAGCACTGAGAACCTCTCCTTTGTATAAGGGGGCTCCCTCAAGCTCCAGCTAAAAGGGTTGAGTTTTGCGCAGTAACCCTTTCCCTGAACATCACTGTGTGTGACTATGCAGCTCACTGTTTCTCTTTCTCTGTCCTTGACAAGACACCTCATAAGCTCCTACCAGTTTGATGGTAGCTCCCCAGCTCTGTAGGTTTCCTGAAAGGCCCAAGTGAAATGTGACTCCATGCTCATGGGCAGTTGTAGGAAGGAGGCTTGAATCAAATCCACACCTGCCTGGAAGGCCCAGCTCGTATTTCTGCTGATGGCAGTTATAGTAAGTGAAGCTGCAGGGTGCTGCAAGTCTGTTCCTATGGCCATTTGTGCCCTGTTCTTTAGATTTCTCTAGCTGAAAGGTTTGGTTTCTTGGCTCTGAGTTCTTGTTGTGGGGTTTAACGTATATATTCAGCTCATTCTCTGATCTACCGAAAAAAAAACAAACAAACCCAAATTAGCCTTTTTACAGTATAGAGTTTAGTTCAGGGTGAAAATAGAAAAGGTCTGAGTGTTTCCCGGAAACCTGACCTCAGATTCATAGAGTAAATAAACACTGGTTTCTAATCTCAGCTCCTTAAATGGAGCCAGCTCAAGGTGTGTGCTTGGTAGTAGAATTTTGCAGGGTGCTGCTTGTAAACCTTGTTTAGAAGGAAGCCATGTTACTGCCTGACGCTGCATCAACCAATTTCTTTGTAGACCTGGCATAATTCTAATCATCATAGTTCCAAGACATTGCCTATGTTAGCTTTCACAAAACTAAAGTCTAGACATTCTCCATTTCCTATCAGGTCTACCACCTTCTGATTCTATTTCTTGGCAGGTATTTGCTGATGAATGTAGGAGAGAATGTCAAGTGTTGTTGGCTTGAACCTCGCAGTAGATTATGAAGGCCATAATCAAAGCCAACATGGTGATAGAAACTGGTCAGAGGAATGGGTAATTGGTTTTACCTTGTGTGTGTAATATTTCTAGTTTCCATGGAAATGTTCAAGCTCATCAGAGGAACCTGAGCAAATGCTCAGGTCAGGAGTACTCTGCATGTGTGTAGTACTTTAGGTTTTTTGTGTGCCTCCAACACAACTTCAGGAGTAGTTTATTCCACTCCATATGTGGAGTAAACAACCCAGAAATTCCAACATAAGCTAAGGATTCATATGCAGGCAGAAAAGATATGGTTCAGGGAGTAACAAAAGACCACTGAGCATAGCCCTCATGTAGCTAAAGGACAGAGAGCTTGTTTATCAATCAGAAAGTCATAGGTGACCATTGTCAGTATTTTCATCAGAGTTCCAACCAAAGGCAGATTCCAGATGATTGGAAAATACCATGGAAAGGAGCAAACTTACCGGATAGAGATTGCTCAACCCAAAAAATCTAGCAGAGAATGAAAGATACTGCATAAAAAGAGATGACTAGGTAACATTGAAAAGGGACGTCAGTGTCCTGGGTACTTCTAACATTGATGCATGCTTTTGAATTATGAAGGTGATGTGTTGGAGTTGGAAAGTTATCGAGTATAGCTATTGTTTTTCTTAAACCAGTTATAAAATGCTAAATAAAAACTCAATAAA
Source organism: Dicrostonyx torquatus (assembly GCA_028555095.1). Classification (NCBI taxonomy): domain Eukaryota; kingdom Metazoa; phylum Chordata; class Mammalia; order Rodentia; family Cricetidae; genus Dicrostonyx; species Dicrostonyx torquatus. The sequence goes on along the minus strand of JAQHUG010000069.1, from coordinate 6,023,812 downwards.
ATCTTCATATAAAAAAGATGGAGTAGCCAGACCTGGTGGTAAAACCTATAATCACAGTACTCAGTAAATGGAGGCAGTATGATCAAGAGGCCAGTTTCTGTAGATAGTGAGGCCAACCTGGATGAGGTGCTGTCTCCAAAGAGGAGTGTGCAGGGATGGGGAAGACAGAGAAAAATCCTAGGGAATGTGTGGTTTAAAATGTTGAGAATCCTTGTTGAGAGTCCGAGAAATGAAGGAGATTGTGGAAGAATAAGAGCACAGTGACCTGGAGGAGTTACCAGTTAACTAGAACATGGGTGGAGTGAGAGTCTGCTTAGAGAGACGGCTTGTGACAGTAAAGGGAGTGTAAGCATAGACCTGGAAACCTGCGCTTTGACTGTTTACCTAGAACAGTCTGTTCTCATGGTAGAAGGTAGGTGTCAAAGATAGGTGTCATATACACTCCACATCATATAAAATGATACTGCAAAAATGGTCTCTATTTGAAACTAGGAAAGAATTTGCATTGCAATTCTCAAGGGGGAAGTCAAGACATTTGTTGAGATCAGTTCCCTTCTTGCTGCTCTCATTAATCCCAGCCTTTTGGAGAGCCCTCTGTACTTGAAGGTGGGGTGGATACTTTTCATTTTCATGTGGCCATTTTTGGGCAGACGGCCCCACAGCTTGATAGGGAGTGGCATTTGGCCTGAGCCAGCTGGTCTCTCTGTCACGGTTCCTGCACCCCTGTACGTGAAGTGATTGTTTAGTCAGATGGGATAGCAGGTGGGGCTGGGAGAGTCAGCTGCAGCTAACAGGTCAGCGCCTCCTGACAGCTCCCGCCCTTTAGTCCTTTCAGCACCTGGCTTAGGTTTGGTCAGCAAGTAGATGACCTTATCCGATCAAAGCTGAGAGTCTTCAAGGTCCCTAAGCCTGCTGCTGTGACCTCCTTTACACACTCATTTTGTTCTTAGAGGCAAATGCTCCTGTCCTGCGTTAGCGGGAAGCCGAGAATCCCTGGGAACTTGTGTTTGTTTTAAGGCATCATTTTCCTTGAGTAGCATTTAGCAAGCTTCATACATTCCTTCTCTTAGAACAAAAACAGCTTACCTGTACTCTTTGATTTCAGGTTACGTTCACTTGTCATGTGTGTTAAGCTGTATTTTGTTATCTTGTCTAAGGTAGACTGAAGCAAACATTTGTAAATCATGTGCCTCTTGATTCACATTTTGTGAACATAGAGTATGTGTCCTGCTATTGCCATGAGCTTTGTATGAAGTTTTCTCAGTGTGAATCACCTGAGGCCTTTTGGGCCACACTGAAGACACAGTTTGGGAAATTGTCATACTGGCTAAGCTTAGCAGGTATCAAGATAGTATCCTATAACAAAATGCTTTCTCCAGAATTAAAAGAGAAGAATAATTTTCGGCTTTGGGGTAAAGTAACCATAATTAGGTATTTGGGATCTCTTGCCAACCTAGAAAGAGACTCACACATGCCTTTGTTTGCCTTTCCTTGTTCTTAAAGGGGGTGAATCCAGTCTGGTGAATTACAAGCCAAGGTGAGTGGGGTAAGGGGCCAGGGTAGATAGCTCTCATCTTACATAGAACTCATGGGACAAACTGCCTAGAAGGCAGCAGCCACTTGGCAGGGGTTCCCTGTGAGTCACAGCAGGTGATTTATAATTAACCTGTTATAGCACATGAAACAGAACTAGAAAATGAGGCTTCCCTTTGCCTGCCCTTTGGCATCTATTTTACTTTTCTCTCTCTCTTTCTGATTATTTCTCCCCCCGGAATGCAGTCTGATGAGGGAGGCAATAAGGTTCTAAATGTCTGCATTTTAATGAGTGGTAGTGGGTTGGTGCATGGTGAATAAAAGGTGTGGCTATGTGTCTGTCCTTCCACCTTGAACATCTTTGAATAGTGTTTCATTTCTTTACTTCACTTTAAAGTCTCCCTCCAGCCTGTTGTAATGGGAATATCAACTGCTTGTTTCAATAGACCAAAAACTTGTAATGAGCAGAAGGGAGGAGAGGTAAATAGGAGTATCCTTCTCATCTCCGGGCCCCAGGAATGGTGAATCCCCATTGATTACCAGTGCCTAACCAAATTACACAATTAAAGCCAATGTATGTTTAAGTGAGAAATCCCATTCTGCTATCTCAGAGGTGCTAATGAATCAGGCTGTTACTGTGGTTGTGTTCGCTGGGCTTCTATCCTTAATTAAGCAATTACAGGGTCTGCTGATACTTATGAATTCTTTTCAGATGCTTTAATTGAATTGCAACTTAATGGATATTTGTGAAGTGGGATATTCTTTCTCTTGGGACTTCCCAGTTTGGATGTCTACCCTGCCTGTGTGTTTTCAGGTGGGACCCATCACCCGAAATGGACAGCTTGACAAGACACTTTCCTGAAGTTTCTAACTCTTTTCATAGCCAACTTAGAGTTAAGTTCATCTTAGATCATCCTAAAAGGTCACTTCTAGGTAATAATTAGTACAACAGGTTTGGGAAACATTTGTGACCAGGCCAAGAGTTTTTCACAAGTTTATTATAAGGAAGATACATAAATTAGCAGATTATTTATGCTCTCAAATACCTTTTAATCTTGTAGGGTAAACAACCATATAAAACCAAGGAATAATGAAATTAGAATTATCTAAAATATAAGCAGCATACCACAAGAATTGTCTTAGTCCCTTTTGTGTTGCTACCATGAAATACCTAAGCTAAAAATGGGTAGTGTACAAAGAAAAAAAGTGTATAAAGTAGATTTTTGGCTCCAGTTCTGGAAGCTGGATCATTTAAGATCCAGGTATTGCCTGCAGCTGCTTTCTTCTGATGGGGACCTCCTGCTGCTTCACCTCAGGATGGAAGAGCTAAAGGGCAAATATGTGAACAAAAGAGAAAAAAAACTGTGAGGGACAAAGTCACTCTTCTTAGCCTACTCCCTCAATAAGTAATCCATCCCTGTCTCCCAGCACTGCCACTGTACCAGATAGATTTCAACATGAAGTTCACTGGGGATGGACAGGCATGGGGAAAGAGTAATACAGGATGGCAAACCAGGTTCAAAGCATAGCAGAAGTACAGAGGAAAGAATTGAGGAAGGGAAAAGTCTTCCAGGGGAGGTAGCATTTGAGCATCCAAGAAGATTCAGAACTTTTCTTTTGGCAGAACAATTTTGTATCTGTTCTCAGAAGTTTCCTTAAAGGATGTAGTAGAGATCGTGACTTTTCTGTTTCTGTATTAGTGCATAAGCATCCTTCTCAGGGGCTTTCCTGCCGTTGTGCTTCAGTGCTTTGGTCTCATCTTGATTTCTCTGCAGGTTCACCTTTGACCAGGTGGCTAAGGATGCAAACCTCTGATTTTAGCCTGATTGTCTACCATCTTTAGATCGTGACTCAGTCCCCAGAATGTGCTGCCTTAGTTATTTAGTAATGTTTCTCTCTGGGCACCATCTTAGGAACACAGAAATGCATGATAAAGTTGTAACATAAAGGCATAAAGCGGGAAAGGATAAAGTAGCCAGACTTGGTGGTTCACATCAGTAATCCCAGCACATGGGAGGCTAAAGCAGAAATATTGCCATAGCAACAACAACAACAACAAAAGCACTAGGTAAGAAAAACATACCTTAAATTATAAACATATGAAAAGCACTTGGACATTCTGAAACAGTAAGCAAGCATTGTTTGGCTATCAGAGAGCTAAGGCCAACTTGCTCTATATCCCAAAAGCTGTAGATTCAGAGACCAGTGTTGACTGACTGCTGGTTTGGGCTAAGGCAGGGAAACCTGGTGTGTAATATTTCAATGGATTTTATCAGAAGAGAGAGAGCCTAGAAATGCCCATATCTGGGGGTGAGCCATAGTTCTCAAAAGATCAGGCCTGTGGGACATAATGGAGTGTTTCAGGGAAAGAGAGGAAGGGCTTTGATTTGTTCAGTAGCCAATTCAAATATATTTTTTATTGAGGCAAAGTAATAAAATCATTAGTAAAAGTGAAATTTGTTCAGCATAGTTCAAAGCAGCCTCAGGCCTTGCAGCTAAAACATTGAAGGATTCCAGTTTCCAACTTTCTTGTGCTGACCAGCCTGCTTATCTTGGTATGATCGTGATGATCAAGTGATGAGGGAGGCAGCAATGACCCTCTGCAGTTCTGTGCTACCCTGTCAGCCAGGGACTTCTTAGCTGAGAGTAAGATAGTCACCATCATGGTACCCTCTGTGGAGTCTTGTCAAGCTTCTGTGGGCCTCTAAGTCTGGGTGTTTGATCCACACCATCTCATGGGTGTGTGTACCAAAGAAAGGTACTTGTTGTATAACCCCTCCCCTAGGAGGGGCCCTGCGAATGCCTTGGCTAGTCATGAGAAGGTTGCCTCTTGACTCTTCCTAATCTGCAAAGGCTGCTAGTGCTTCAGGGGTTTTGGTTTAGGTGAGATAAGGGTGATCCTGGCTAGAAACAAAACTGGTTATCCACAGTGAATAAGAGCCTTGAGGATTAGCCAACAGCAGAGCCACTAGCGTTTTCCTTTCAGTTCCTCTTCCTTCCTTCCTAGGGATGAAGAGAAGTTTTCAGAAATCTAATACCTCTCCTGGCATGTATTCAGTACTAGCACCCGTCTGTGGCTGTGCCCATTCCATTCGGTGGCTTTTTCAGAATACATTTCAGTATAGGGTTGTTTGTCAATGTTTTCTTTTCAACACCATCTTGTCAGCTTGCTGGCATTAGCCACTTAGTAGTACTGATGTAACAGCATCCTGTATTGGGCTATTCTCCACTAACTGAGCCAGAAGTGTAACACACTACACCTGCTCTTCATGCTATGCACTACAGGAAGGTTTGCAAGCTGGGCAAGGGACTGTAGAATGAAACAGACCCTGACACAGACACACACACGGGGGGGGGGTCATTCTTGAAACAAGAATGCCCTACTTTATTGTGTTCCAGGGTAGCTTGTATAGGGTCTCCTTGACTAAATGGCCACACCCCAACTCTTGGGGTTTTTCAACTGAAAGCCCACCAGAAACCACTCCCCTGCCATCAGGAACTCCTGAGGGTCTCATGCTCAGAGCAGCTGCAAGCATAGGAAAAACAAGTTGTTTACAGGAAATTCAAGGTCTGGGGTCCACAGTACCCAACATAGAAAGAAGGATTGTAGAAGCAGACCCTAGATATAAGACAGAGAGAGTAAAAGTGGTTTGGTGATTTAAAATTAAAGGGAGGACTGGAGAACTGATGGCTCAGCAGGTAAGGGCTCTTGTTTGTGGAAGACCTAGATTTGATTCTCAGCACCCACATAGCAGCTCACATCTAAACTCTAGTCCCAGTAGATCTGGAACCTTCTTCTAGCTTCCGTGGACACTAAGCAAACATGGGGTGCTTAGCCCTGTGTGGCAGGCAAAGCATCCATACACAGAAAAATTAATAAATACTTTTTTAAGAGAAATGCTGTAACGTATTGTAATAAGCAGTCCCAGGATGAACAGTAAACACTACCTGTAAAATATATCTTTGTTGCTATGGGAACTACCTCTCACATCTTCTTTTCAAACCAGTTTAAGGGGGTTTTACGTCACTTAACTTGTTTCTCATCATTGAACAGTGAAATGGTCTTTGCCCTTCTCTTCTGTCCCAGGTCATTTCTTTCTCTACTTGCAGTTTGTTCACAAAATTACTGGGGCTTCTCCAATTTATAGGCTGGATTTGAACAAGATTGTACAGTTTTAGTAGGAGCTGCATACTTAAGTTGTCAGTGGTTTGGACCACCATGCACATCCCTCTAGTTGGCCTGTAGAAGGCCTAACAGATTTGCACTCCTGGAAGTGGGAAGCACTCACCATGTATGAAGCCACTATGAAGGCCCTGAGAGCTGCTTCTCATCTCAGTGCAGTAGCAATCTTCCCAGGTTCTGATATAGAGGTGCCAGCACAGGCCTTGTAAGTGCAAGAATGAGACATAGAAGTCCCTGTCATGGGGAATGGCATCCATGTGGACAACTGCATCCACATAAAGCCTGAGAGAGCTTGGGAAGTAATTCTAGACACAAAATAATAGTGTTAAGCATGGCTTCTTGATAGCATCACTTTCTTGGGTGGGCTCTGCTTGCTAGAGGCAAGCGCTCTCATTTAAGAGAGGCTTCCTGACTCAGCTTTAGCTGCGAAACTTTGTAGCTCTTTTAAGAGGTCCTGCCACAACACACTTAAATGGTGTTGATGAAAAGCTGACTGCATACTTTTTGGTTGTGGTAGGGACCTTGAAATGCCATGGAGTTGTGGCTAGTACCTCTGCCATGAGGCTAGACTCTCAGGGGAAAAAAAAAGCTAAAGAATGGGCTGGATCCAACCATCAAAGCCTTTAATCCTAGCCATATTTCTTAGCAAATTAAAGACTCACATGGTCAGAAAAAGAGAGATATATAGTAAAGATAGACTCAAAGACGAAGAAAACCTCTAAACAGTTTACTGTGTGTTTAAAAATATATGCAGGCTTGGGAGGGCAAAAAGGAGATAAAGTCCTTAAAATAAAAGTGAGAGAGAGTAGTCAGGTGCTGTTGGTGCACGCCTTTAATCCTAGCACTCAGGAGGCAGGCAGATCTCTGAGTTTGAAGCCAGACTGGTCTATAAGAGCTAGTACCAGGACAGGCTCCAAAGCTACAGAAAAACCCTGTCTCAAAAAACAAACAAACAAACAAACAAACAAAAATATGTGGATGCCATCTGAAACACAAATATATTCACCACTAAAGCTTTTTTTTTTTCATTTATTTTCATTACTTAGAAGTTTTGAAAAGTTTTAACCACGGTTTCTTTTCTCTTTGCCTATGATATAATAAAGAGATGTACATTTTCTCTGGCTCCCTGCAGGCTTCTAGAAAGGGCTTTGGGAAAAGTTCACATTAGTCTTCTGTGTATTTTAATCATGCTTTACAGTAGAATAAACAGTATGAACCCTCATGCGTACCTTTACTGGGGAGGAAATATTTAAGTCTACCAGTCAGCAGACTATCAGAGAAGTCCCCATTTCCCTGCCCTTGTGTGCCTCCTTTTCCTGAGCTTGTACATCTGCTAGTGATTTTTCTAGGGTTAATTTGGGTGTTTTTATTTTTAAATTGGAACATGGTGTCTGTCTCTTCTCTGTGTGTTTTGGATGCAGCCCCTGTGCTACGCATGCGGTTATTAACTCTGCTGATACACCAGTTCACTCATTAGCATTTGCATTTTAAATTACAAACCAGAGCAGACGACATTTATGCTATATTTATACCATTGCCTTCTTCATGAATGATGTTGTATGTGCAGAGAATGCAGAAATAACTCGTGTAGAACCCTGATATATTTTAGTCTCTTTTTCAGCAAACTGCTATTTCTTTTTACTCTTGATTTTCATTGTTTAATAGGTTTTTTTTTAATTCTTTTCCAAGTTTAGACTTACTCGTGAGTGCTACTGATTGGAAAATGCTAACAGCAACCAACCCTCCATATCAAAATAGGCATATTGCGTAGAGTGGCCATCTTTCTCGTTCATGTGGTGTTCTTTGTAAGCAGCCTGCTTTGATTTGAGAAGAGCAGAGTTTTCTCCTTCCCAGAGTAGTGGGTGGGAAGACATGGTAACGGAAACTTGTTCTTGCTTGTATCTCTTCGCGCATCTTCCTTTTTTAAAAAAGGGATTAGTCAGTGGTTACTTGCTCGGCACTGCAGGGGAAGAAAAGGAAATGATGGGGCCTTCAAGGGGCCATTTGGACATTTCTGCTCTACATATTAGCGTATAAAATGCCAGCACAGCAGCAGACCCCTCAAGATGAGAGGTTTCAGTGGTTAAATCTTCTTGTACAGCTCCTGCCCCTGCCCTTGCCCTGGCAGATAATAACTTCATCATATTGAAACCAAGAACCAGGTGAAAACCGCACGGTTATGGACTGTAGACCTGTGACCGGAACCTTCCCAGGCCTCCTGAATTTTTGCTGAATGAGGGTAGAAAGCAAGCTCTGCTAATAGGTCTCACCCATGTTGTTTCGCTTTTCCTATAATCCAGCACTTGATTTTTGTCCCTTCTCTCTTACAGGACCTCTTTTTGTTAAACAGTTCTTTACCCACCCATCCATCCATACACACACACACAGACACACAGACACACACACACACACACACACACACACACACACACACACACACAATTAAAATTACACCAAAGGGGTTCAGAAAATTATACTGAAAATAAAGATACATTTTGGCAGTCAAATCTTCAGGTGATCTAAGTTACTTTCCTTCTTTCTAAGAATTTTTTTTTCCTCTGATAGTCATTCTGCTAATAGATTCTTGAATAAACAAGACATTAAGAGCTACCTCTGAGGCCTGTGATCCACAATAAGTAATTCACTAATTCAGAACCTGAGGCCCGGGGCTGGGATGTACTCTCTGGTTGCATATTATCTAGTATGTGTAAGCTCAGTCCCTAGCACTGATTTTCAAAACTAAAATAAAATCTTGAACCTTTAACATGTGTTATTACTGCACCTATGTCATATACTAAACAGTAAAGTGGCACAGGCAAATAGCATTCTAAGCCTACTTTCATAAAGATCTGACTCCTGCTATGAGTTTGAACTTTCATTACATACTGTCCCATCATACTTATTTATCCCTTGATAAATAAGTATTGGGTCTAGTAGAATGAAGGGCTTAGGTTGATAGATTTTGTTTCTTCAACGTAGTAGCATTTAAGCTGTGTTGCTTTCTTAAATTCTACTGATCATACTTGATGCAGACTTCTGTATGTCTTCTAATTGTATCAATTAGTCTCATGATGGCATCTTACCTGGGTTGTACCAATTCAGAATTCTGCCTAAGACATTCACACTCTGCCCGAAAGGTAAATACTGAAGTCAGATCACCAAATGAACTCCAAAGTCAGGTGAGGGTTCTTCCACTTACAGTTCAGGCTGTGCTGATTTCCACCACACACCTTCACATTAGTTCATCTTCTCTGAACAAAGCACACAAGAAATTCTTTTTAAGGCCTTATAGACAGAAGACAGTAGCTTGGATGACAAGTGCTTGCCTAGCATGCAGGACACTCCGAATTCAGTCCCCAGCACTGAATAAACTAGGGTTGGTCAACTGTGTCTGTAACCCCAGCATTCTAGGTGAAGACAGAAAGATCTGAAATTCATATCATCTTGGCTACATAGCAGGTTTTAAAACGTCCAGCCTGAACTACACATGAGAGAGAGAGAGAGACAGAGACAGAGACAGAGAGAGAGAGAACAGCATGAAAAGTTGATATTCAAGATAAAATAGTATGAAATTGTTCCATACCTTTGTATGTCTTCTGTAGAAAAATCCTTTTGGATACATTCAGTATTTACCACCCATGAAGACAACTCATGATGCAGCATTCTGTGTCTTCTTTTGATTTCTGGGCCTATTTCCGGTTCAGCCGATTCTCTGGAAAGTAAACTATGCTTTACAGGGTAGCCTACAAAACAAGCAATGGTGATTGGTCCCCAAAGACTTCCAAGTGATAAGGCAGGGCAGAAGACATTTTGCCAGGTGTGTCACCTTTGCAATCCAATTGGGTGGGCATTTAGATAACACTGTACATGTCCATTCAGTAACCTGTACAAATGCTACTTTCAGGTGCTGATGAAAGCAGTGGAGGCAGATAGATAGCTCATTAAAGAGCCCTGGAATCCTGTAGCCTAACATCTGTCTTACATTGGCTGTCCGGTTGAAATTGCCAGTCACTCCCCATCCTGCTGAGCTGGTTCTCCAGGGAAGAATGTGCCTTAACTGTTGTCCACAGAGTCCTAGACATCCAGCCCGCTAGGTACCTGTCTCCACTATATCCTGGCTTCTGGCGGAAACCTTGAATTAAGTGGTTTAGGAATAAACTGCCTGACTGCATTTGTGCAGATAGCTTCTCTCACCAGCTATCTGAAGTGCTTTTTGAAATACACGGGAGCCCTTTGTAAGCTGCTTTATAAGCTGTGAAGTCCATTGTTGCTGCTCTCTGCAGCCAGCGTGGCTCTACCCTAAGTAATGTCTCCTTGGCTCATGGCCATAACTGGGTATTGCAAACTCTAGTAAGCAGGAAAGCCGCCCACCAGAGTCACTAGCAGCTGTTGCAGGTTGGAGGATTTGCAGAAATTGAGATTGCTGTTCCCAGATATTGGCACTTGCCTGCTGATGAATGACCGAGTCTGTGCAAGGGGACTCTGTATGCTTTCCTTCAGCCCTTTATTCTCAGCCCTCTATTGTGGCTTCCGCTCAATGGCCCCGTTGTGGGTGAGAGCCGCTAAATGCTGGAGTGAGTAGCCTGCCTCTGCCTCCATTCCCTCCTTCAGTTGGCCTGAACTGAGACATTAAGAATAGCTCTTTGATCCCCTGATCTGAGATTCTTGAGGCAGGAATTTCATGGGACATAACACAAATCCCAGGGGCTAAGAATTTAACCTCAGGAGGGAAGAGAAATAAACTTCACCTGAAAGAGCATACTCTTTCAGCTTTATGAATTCAGCTTTGATTGCTCTGGTGCTCTTACGTTATCCCACACATCTCCTCTAGAATCACCTGGGAGGTAAGACCAAAGACCTGCAGGGGCCTGTTCTTATAAAGTCATTAGTGGATAGTGTTTGTTCATGAGTGAAATTCTTCAAGGGCAATGCCACTCTCATTTCTTACCACATGCATTCATGTATATTCATGTATGTGTATGTGGAAGCTAGTGTTACAATGTCATCTTTCTAGAGATCAACCAAGGTTGAGTGACCTCAGTTAAGGCTCCAGTTCCTGCCATCCACTTCTCACTCGCTTTTCGTCTGCAGCATGTAAGATGCTTGAAGACAGATACTGCCTGTCGTGTCACTACTTAGTCCACCACAGCAGTGCACAGGATAGTGCTTGAACTTGAATGAATGAATGAATGAATGGGCTGATTTTTTTTTTCAGGGGCAGGGGGTTGTACTTTTATTATTTAAAAATTCAGAAATTAAATGATCCTTGCTGTGTTCCCACAGAGTGGTAAAACCATAGCAGTTCTGATGCCAGTTCTAAAGCCAAATTGGGTTTCTCTCAAGAAAAGCAGAATAATGCTGTGGTCTGCCCCAAGTTGCAGCCCTGAACAGGTACATTAGTCTCTGTTTTTTCATAGGATAAGTAGGTTGAATTGGAATTTCTCTGGTTCATTACTGTTCTGATCTTTTAATAATAGCTTTTGCTTAGTGATTATTTACTATAGTTGTGGATTTAGCTCCAACCACAGCCTTCTGAGGTAATTAACATTACAATCCCTATTTTACAAATGAAAAATCTGAGGTATAGAAAAGTATATTAACTTGTTAAAAAAAAACAGTCAAGATTTTCTTAATTTTGCTGTTTAAGCCTTTTAGAATATAAGTGCCTATATTGGGAATGAACACAATTACTTCGATCTTACTCTTCTATCTTAAATACTCTTATATTTCCACATGCAGCAAAGGAGATTCCCAGTCTTTACTCATTCATTGCATCTGCCTGTGCCCTTCCTGGATAGAAACCAACCCAGTAGCACCTTTCTTGAGGCATAACCAAAAGCAAAGCTTAGAAAGGAGATGATAATAGCTGCCCCTCTTGGGAAATATAGTAATGGATGTGTAAGTTTTTAGCCATTATTTGGGTACTGGATTTGTTTTCTTTGCCCAAGAGGTGACACCAGTAAGAACATTCATACTCAAGGTGAAAGCATGGGTAGGACATGTGATTGTTGAAAGAGCAGGTCGGACCTGTGGGATGGGTTTATGAGCTGGGGTGTTTACGGACAAATTAAACTTTAGACCTGAGTAAGCAAAGTCCTAAGCCAGTTATTACTGCCAGGACACTTCTAATGGGCCCTTTGCAACCCTTATAAATTATTCAGCTGCTTTACTAATAAAAGGCCAAGCAACTTGCCTAGTCCTGGTGGTACTTAAGTAGATAGCTGAGAACAGGTTAGAGGGACCCAGGATCGATCTGCTAGCCACTAGGGAGCCCTCCTTTCTGATTTGGCTAAAGGGGTTAATAGATGCCTTGTGTAGTGGTGTGGAGAGACAGAAGATGGGGAGGAAATTTTAACAGTGTTGACTGACAAGGGGTTGTCCATGCTGCTGAGCAATCCCAGCAGCTTGCCCACAGTGCATGGCTATTGCCAGAGGTATGTACAAACCTTGAACTTTTTTATTTTGATATGGTTTTAAAAGAAGTTACAAAAGCAGAACAAAGTTTCTTCATTTATTCATTATTGTTAACACACTGGCCCATTTGCCATCTGTGTGTCCAGTCAGAATTTTGGTGTAATTGCCACTCACATTCATAAGAAATGAGAAGAAAGTTTTCTTGTTTTGTTTGTTTTTCTGTCCATATTTTACTATTACCATGCTTATTCCAGCAGTTTTAGGCTTCTGTTCACCCCAGGTGTTTACATGGGTACAAGATTTGGAAATAATAATACATGAAGAACATAGTTTCCAAATTGTCTAGAAGCCTATGGATTAAGTGTGCATGTCCTGGATATCAGCATGTTTGCTTTCTGAGTTATTTTGTGCTGCCAGTAGATAAGATAGAAGATTTATAATATTCACATTTCAACTAATAATGTGTGCAAAATGATTCCTTTACCTGCAAGTGTGTTTATTATTTAATGGTATTCCAAAAACGTGGAATTTCTTGATAATCTGCATTCTAAACTGCTGACAGCTATAGCTGATCAGAGAAAGAAGACTCTTACACCCAGTGTTTTCCAGCACGCCCACAAAAACACATGATTAGAGGCCAGCAAAATGCTCAGGTAAAGTGCTTGGGGCCCAAGCTTGACCTCCTAAGATCAGTCTACAAAACTCATGTGATTGTTGAAGGAGAGAACCAACTCTCTGAAGTTGTTGTCAGACCTCCACTTTGCACTTTGGCATGTGCACCTACCCCCACACATAGACACACACAATCATAATTTTTTAAAGGCACAAATGGCAGCTCATATCCCAGGACCCGGGACTCCTTGTCTAGAATTTCACAGCACAAGATTTTATTCCTCTCTTTTTTTCTCTTTCTGGCCTGATGAGTTTTTTATTGTTTTTATTGAGCTATATATTTTTCATTGCTCCCCTCCTTTCGTCTCCTCTCCCTTTCTACCCTCTCCCATAATCCCCACACTCCCAATATGCTCAGGAGATCTTGTCTTTTTCTATTTCCCATGTAGATTAGATCCTTGTATGTCTCTCTTAGGGTCCTCTTTGTTGTCTAGGTTCTCTGGGATTGTGAATTAATTGTAGGCTGGTTTTCTTTGCTTTATATCTAAAAGCCACTTATTAGTGAGTACATACAATATTTGTCTTTGTGGGTATGGGTTACCTCACTCAATATGATGTTTCTTAGATCATCTGTTTGCCCACAGATTTCAAGATGTCATTTTTTTCCCACGTGTAGTACTCCATCCATTGTATAATTATACCACATCTTTTTTTAATCCATTTTTTTGGTCGAGGAGCATTTATGTTGTTTCCAGGTTCTGGCTATTACAAATAATGCTGCTGTGAGCATGGTTGAGCACATGTCCTTGTGGTAGGATTGAGCATCCTTTGGGTATATACCCAAAAGTAGAATTGCTGGGTTTTGAGGTAGATTGTTTCCTAATTTTCTGAGAAATCACCATACTGATTTCAAAAGTGATTGTACAAGTTTGCACTTCCACCAGCAATGGAGGAGTGTTCCCCTTACCCCACATCCTCTCCAGCATAAGTTGTCGTCAGTGTTTTTTATCTTGGCCATTCTTA
>JAQHUG010000069.1:5876734-6009537 GCA_028555095.1 Dicrostonyx torquatus | reverse complement strand
TGGGGTTGGTGAAGATCTTTTCCCATTCGATATGCTGCCGTTTTGTCTTGTTGACTGCAGCATGAGATTTTAAAGAGAAGACTTTTCTTCCAACTTTGCACTCTCTTGTCATCTTTTCCTACTAGCCCATTTCATTTTCCAGAATTTTCAATGAAATGAATACCATATTGGAATGTACACTCATCTTCCTCAAAATGGTCTTGGTTTCATAGCAGCAAATATTGAAGTCACCATTAACATCTACCTTCAGAGGCTTTGATTTAAATGGGCAGGGTGTCACACATGTGAAGGTCAAGGAACAGCTCTCAGAAGTCTATTCTCTCTTGCCAACTTATGTTTTCTATGGAACCAAACTCTGGTTGTTAAGTTGTCGAGTTCTGAGCCACTTCGTGGCCCCCAAGTCTTTATTCATCTCCTAGTCACATCCCTCATCCCCCACTGCTCTTTGATCCTATTGGGGAATGTAGGGAGATTGTTGCTTTACATTGCAGCAGGAGCTATTGCACATAGTAGCCTTGATAGAAAGCTAATTCCATGGTATAAAATTGGTGAGAGATGAATTAGAAATACTTTTAAAGGAAAGTTCAGTGGATAAGAAAATCGAAGATTGTGTTTCTTATCCAGGTTCTACTGCTTTCATACAACGCACACGTCTTTCCCTTTTCTGGTTTTCTTTGTATGTACTTTCGTAGGCTCTATTCCCCAAATCACTAAGTACAGGTTATAGCCCTAGCTTGTGTCCCTTTGGATTATATTAAATAGTAGCTAATGTTCTTTCAAGGCCATGATCTTATGAACTGTTCTCCTTACTCTTACATTTTGAGTTTGAAATTGAGTCAGCTGATCAGTAAATTGAGTTGATTAAATTTTCACCCTGGCATAAATATAATCTGTATGAGTAGGAGATGACAGTTCAGAAGACAGCCTGTGTCTTCCTTTGGTTCATCAGATAAACACTCTAATTGGATGACAGAGCTTAGTTTTAAAGTGTCCTGAACTCAAAGGTGAGCTAGCCAAGGGCTAATGCTAATGTCATCGATCCAATTTCTCAGAAGAGCAATTAGGGCCCTAATGAGATGAGGACCATGAGCTTCTGGGCTGGCACCAAGAGAAGTTAAGAAGCTGTGTTGAATTTTCTTATCAGCATCTCTAAGGCAAGCTGTTTGTTTAGGTACATTCTTTGATCCTGTCTCCAGAATGTGCCCCTTCTTCACCATAGCCTGCGCTTCTATTCCTCCTTCTTTGCTTGCGGGGGTTATAGCTTTGTTGTGCTATCGGTTTTATCTGTATTATAAACAAGCCAAGAATAATCTCAGTGATGAAAGATGTTAAGCAAGACAATTCATTTTTTGAGAAAAAGTTGTACCATTAACCAAACACAGCTAGCAAGCACACTGTGCAAGAAATTCACTTGTTTTTTATGCCAGTGCAGGTGGTGACTGTGTTTCTTCTGACTGGTATGTCCAGTCTTATAGTCCCTCCAGGCTATGGTGATCTTTAGCCTCAGCTCTTAGAGGGAGTTCAGGGCCAGCAGGAGCTACATTTTTAAAAAAAAAAAAAAAAAGTGATTAACAACAACAGCCAAAAAAAAAAAAAAAAAAGACTCAAAGAAAAGGGAAGGTTAGTCCTCCAGGCCATCAAGTTGTACTGGGTGGGCGATAGGCCAAAGTTGTAACAGGTGCGAGATGTGTGGAACATTGGCCTTTACTGAACCAACTCCCTTGATAGGAAGAAAACAGGCACTTCTCACATCTGAGGTTTGTTTCTTGGTTGTGGTTTTTTTTTTCCTTTTCTTCCCCCCCCCCCCCCAAGACAGTTTCTCTGTCTTGGATGTCCAGGAACTCACTCTGTGAACCAGGCTGGCCTTGAACTTGGAGATTCGCCTGCTTCTGAGTGCCTGGATTAAAGGTGCCAACTCCTGGCTGAATTTTGGTTTTGTTTATTTTTAGGGCCTTAAATTTAAAAACCTATAACTTAAGAAAGAAGATTAAAATTCTGTTAGAATGCTATTTCACCCCCTTCACACATACAGCATATTAAGGATTAAGGGTTCACCTTTAGCAGCAGCCCAATTAGTAATTGCCAATACTGCTGTGTGAATCGTGGAACTACAGTTGCCATGAGAACCTTAATTTTCACATCCCCTGACTCATTTTACAGGAATTGTGAAGAGATTTGAAGTGAAAAGATGAGAAAACAGAGAACTGGAATGAAATGAATCCCTTTTCTCTCTTAAATCACTTGGGAGTGTTAAATTCTTTGTTCATTCAGCTTTCCCACCTCCTACAAGTTTGTTTCCTCCAAATTCTTAAGATGGAAGTAAAATAGTTTGACCTTTATTTGCATCACACTTAAAGGCAGTTCAATACTTAGTTGGAAGATTGTCTTTAATGAGCCAAGTTTAAAGTAGGTGCGGTTTAATCTCTTAATGTTTGCATGGAGATGAAATGTGCATACACTTTTACAGCTTTAACTGTTACATTTAAAATGGAATCACTCCTCCCAGCAGCATTGCAGAGCAAGGGAAACAACAACAACCAAGGGGGGAGGGCAAAAACGCATCTCATCCATAGCTTGCGCCTGGATCTGAAATCTTAACTGCGCATCTCAGAAGTAATCCACACTTTTAACCATCATCTTGGTCTGTACCCAGCTCCTTCCCCTCCCTCCAACCTCCTGTGTCAGTATCTGGCCGGAGCACAGGGTTAAGTGCAGGTTAGATCTTCCAAAGGAGGACAAGGTGCTTCTGAGAGCCTTTGTCAGCGCTAATGCCAGCTGTGTTTAGTGCTCCATCATTTTGTTTTTCTGTCCCTTGTTATTTCCTGAACTGCCTTTTATGCTGAATAGAAGATAAAGAGACTTACCCTCCCCCATTCTTTTCTCTGCTGTGCTTGAAAAACAAATGGAATGCTGAGTGAGGACTTCTGGGCTTATGTTGGGGTGAGAGCTTGGAAGGACCGGTCACTGGGTCCCCAGAGAGTTCTGGTATCCTGAAAGGCCCCAGAATGTGGCCTCCGAGGTTTGTCTATGCTGTGTGTCAAGGAGTATGGTATTTCTAACACATTTCCAGTAATAAAAGTGAGTATTCATGGTTCAGATCACTCTTGAGTGGAAAGAGTCTAGCCTTCCCTCCCTATCTTCTTTCTAGACTTGGAAATTATGAAACATTACACAGACACAGAAACACACACATTAGTGAGTCTGCCTACTCACAGTTGTTTGAGTTAGTGCTTTGCCACTTACCCTCAGTTTCCATAGTAAAGAAGTGGAGGCTCCTTGCAGGGCTCTTTGCAAAGCAGTCTGCGCTGGTCTGTCATTTTGACCACACCATGCCCATCTGTGATAGGTGTTTTTCTTCCTTGACTCCTATAATCAGATTGTCTGTGTAGAAAAACAGAATGGGTCAATTCACCTACCACCCAGAAGAGTATGTAGGCAATATCAGGTGGCTGTATTCTTCTGATTCAATCTCAGATGTGTATAAGATTACAGACTTTAAAAGAATCTGGCCAATTTGGTGGATGTTAGCAAATAAACCAAAGATAGTAAATGTTAACAAAGATGCGGAGAAATTGCAACCCTTGTGAATTGTTGGTATAATTGTAAAATATTCCTGCTACTGTGGGAAACAATATGGACATTCCTCAAATTTTGAATACCTTTTTTGAAAAAGAAAGGTCCCTCACTGCTAGCCCAAGCTGACATTCAAGCTGTGGCAGCCGTCCTGCCTTGGGGGTCACAAGTGTACCCTACCACATCCATCAAATTCCTCAGAAACTGTCATATAATCTATTAATCGAGCTTATATATATTCAAGAAATGAAATCAGTGTCTCAAGAACTATTCGTACCCCAATATCCATTGCAGAGTTGTTCACAGTAGTCAAGACTTGGATAAAGAAAACATGGTAGAGACATGCAAAGAAATGTTATGTGACCTTTTAAAAAGTAGGGCGATCCTGTCATTAACCACAGCTACACAAACCAACCTTCAGGTCATCATGCTAGATGAAAAACCCATCGACAGAAGACAAATACTACATGGTTACACAGATATTTAGGTAAAAAGTCACACACATAACAACAGAGTAGAGTGAGTGGTGATTGCCAAGTGCTTAAAGGAAGGTGAATGTGTACCTGCGTTTAGCAGCTCAGCTATTCAGGGTGAATAGAGTTCTACATATCACAGCATCATGCCCATTGTTAGAAATGTGTGTTTCCAGATATGTTATGAGGATAGAGCTCATAGTAAATGTTCATACCATATTAAAAGAGGAGTTGAGAGCCAGGCATAGTGGTACCTGTAGTCCCAGAACTCTAGAGGCTGGAGCAGATGATCAAAAGTTCAAGGTTGGCCTATGCTATATAGAGAGATCAACTATGTCTAAAGGGGGCATTGATTGATCTTAAGCTTGCAGGATTCTTTCTTCAACGTAAAGATAATTTGTTTCTTGGTGGCTAAAAGTGAGAGGTGGAAATGTGGAACTAAATGAGTAAAGGCTTTTTGAGATGAGGGCTTTTAATAATTCTGGATCTGGCTCTTCTAAGATATTATGGGGTCATCAGATGGCCTCAGCTACCACTGGAAAAAGAAAAGGCTGCTTCCTCTAACCAAAGAGCCTTTATTTCTTTTCCTGATTCCATTTGAGGTTGTGGGTTAAAGAATCTACTTTTGCTACATTTAGGGAAGGAGCTCCTGTTGAATCTTTAGTCTCTAAGTGCTGTTCTCCTGGGCCCCTTTCTGACTGCTAGCAAATACTAGCCCTTTCCCATCGTCTGTGTGTGTGCCCAAGTTCTCCCACCAATTACACATTGTTTATTTAATGGAGGATTTTTCCAACAGACCTTATTTCTGATGTGTTGCTTGTATTTGCTCCGAGGCTAACAGTCCCTGGCTTATAATCAATACTTAATAAGTATGTACCAAGTAAGTGTAAATTTGTCTACTTTTTTGTTGCTTAAAGAAAGGGTCTTACTGCATATCCTAGGCTGGCCTAGGACTTATGATTTACCTGTGACTGGCCTTTCAGATTACTGACATGAACGACTGTGTCTTCTAATTTTGAAGTCTCCATATTTTCAATAGTAAATAGAGAACAAGGTGTGTATATATAGCTCAGCCAATAAAGGGTAAGCTCTGAATCGAAAACAGGAAGCAAAAATGTTACTCATGTTCTTGCCTGCAGGTTCCTTGCTTGACAGCTTTTGTCTTGGTGTCTTTTATTTTGAGGAAGGGTCTCATTGTGAAGCCCTGGCTGCAGTTCTGGGTATATTGACCAGACTGGCCTTTGACTCAGACAGATCTACCTGCCTCTGCCTGACTCTGACTCTGCCTCTGCCTCAAAAGTGCTAGAAATAAAGGCCTATACCATGTCGCCCAGTCTTTGGTCTTGTTTTTTTTGTTGGATAACCTTTACTGAGTATTTTGGCTCAGAAGTTGTATTTGTGGCACCAACATGAATTTCTAAGTCTCCAGAGACTGTTCTACCTGAAGGAATATAGACTAAATAGAGATCATCACTGATTTCCAAAGGGCACACACCTGCCGCAGAGGGTACAAATTGATGGGACCAGCTTGGGAACAGGAGCGAGCTAACTTGTGTGAACCTCTTAGCTTTAGACAAACAATCAAGAACTTTTAGCTCTCTTGTATTTTTCTTGCCCTGTGGCTTTAGGAGCTTTTGGAGATCCCCAGCAGATCTGTCAGCTACAGAGGAAAGCAGCTCAGTTACATTTTATGCCTGTTTGCTGTAGCTTTCTGTGCTGGTAGTTCATTTTTGATATGACAGCTTACAAAAATGTGGATTTGTTTTCTGATGTCGCTTGTCAAAATTGAAAGTGTCAGATACCTGATATTTTGAGGCCAGTAATTAGCAGGGACATTTTTATTTATGTAGATGCCTGTAAAACAGATTCACTGTACTAACAGCCATTTTTCTTAGCACCCTTTAAGAAAAGACAACTACCAATGGTAGAGAAGAATGTTGCTGAAGGAAAGAGTTGTGGGGCTGCCTGACAGCCGAGGTTTGCTGGGGCACAGGAGCACAGTGCCGGGGCCTTTCCTCCATTTCCTTTTTTAGTTTTAAGTGTATTTTCTCTTTATTTATTTTTATTCTTGCTTTTTGTTTCTTCTCCCTTTCTCTAGTCAAACAGAGTTAGACATGAAGTAAACTTGGGGAAATTCTGGGAATCAGAATCATGGGCACTCACTCCACCACTGTGTACCTAAGCTGGAGTTAGGCATTTGTGTATGGATCCTGAACCAGACTTTAGGCTCCGAGTTTTTGCGTGGATTTCTCCTTTCATTTCACTCAGGAAATGACTGCCTCACTCACTCACTTTCCTCACTCAGGAAATAACTCCCACTGTACCCCTTAATTGATCTATTATCATAATACTAATTGGGCAGTGAAAAGGAAAGTGCTTTTGATGCAGTGAAATTTTTTCTTTATCTATTCCATCTGTAAATTCTTTTTACTTAGGTTGGAAGCTATTGGAAAACAGCTCTTGTTAATTTTCATTTCTTCAGCAACTGCTTATCCAATTTGGCAGTTATTTCCTCCTCTGGTCTCTCCTGCTGCTACTATTATCTCAGCCTTTTCACTGTCCTCCACTCCCACCAGTGGAGAGGAGAAGACACAGATTTAATTTAATCAGTCAGTGGTTGTGAAGCAATTTATAGGTTTAGGATGGGCAACATTAGGTTTCAGAAATAGTGTTGGCTTTAAAAATAATAATATTGTCTAGGTTGGGGTTGTAGCTCAGTAGCAGAGTATCTACTCATCATGCATGAGACCCTGGGTTCAAAACTCACCACCAACATAAACAGATTTCAAAATTAAGTTTTTAATTTAAATCTTCCTATAAGCACTCTATAGGCCAAGATGGAGGCCAAGTAATACAGACTGGAAGGTACTTGGGATGACTAGACAAATATTGTTCAGTGAAAAAATAGTATCGTCACCTTTCCTTCCCCTACCTTCCCATTAGCAAGTATTTATTGATTATACACTGTCCTGGAGACCTGACTACACAGTAAGTTAACAGTGGGGCTTTCAATGGAGTTGTATGCTGAAGATCTTATCTGTGGATACATGAGCCTCCAGAATACTGAGTGTAACCCTCCTGATGCAGGGAGCCTTTGCTATTAGAAGGTAAGATGGTGCCCCTTCCATTTTTACTTGATTATATTTCTCTGGTTAGACATGGCTCTGCAGGTCTCTGAAAAAGGAATGAAAGAGACTTAGGCAAGGCCTTAGAAAAGGCTTGCTCCTTTTCTCTCTTAGTTCTCCAGCTTTGAATGTTGCAGCCTCTCTCCTGTGGGAGCTCAGTCTTCCTCCGTGTGACTACTTTCCAAGAGTTTTGTATTTGTGTTGGCAGAAGTTAGGATCTGGAGAGCAATATTTCTTGTGGATTAATTGTCAGAGTGATTATATTGTAAAATAATATTCATGATTGATACTTAATATATCCCTCTCCAGGGAGCTGGAGAGCTTCCTTGATCTGACAAGATGAGCCAGTTGATTGTTTAGGAACAGAGCTTGGTACAAAAAGCCAAGCTATCCTGACCATAAAGGCAAAGAGCAGCCACCTTGATCATATAGGATACTATACCAAGAAGTCTTCCACTGGACACACCCCAGCAAGTTGCCAGTCTCCAGGGGGTACCTGGCAGCAGGTAACAACCTGCAGCATGTTCTCTTGTTTCAATACCACTAATTCAGAAGGAATCTCCCTAGACTACACAAGGATATGCCAATGGAGACTCCCTCCCTGCCCTCTTGCCTCCCCCAATTTACCCCAGTTTGAAGGTCACTGGCTTAAGAGCAGGCTCAGTTCTGTAATGTCTCCTGCTCTCCCTGCTGCTGCGTGTAGCCTCTCAGTGTGGGTGGTGTCCACAGAAGGAGGATGCCTTATTTATTTTGGGTCTATGAGCTTGTGTAATGTGCCTATTTAACACTCTCCTAAAAGCGCTTTTTCAGCACATGAGCAAGTAAGAAAGCCCACTAAATTCTGCCTCTTCTGGGCACAGTGGGCTGTTTAAAGTTGTTCCCGCCGCTGAGTATTTATGGACAGGGGCTGGAGTTATGACATTTATCTCTGTTGCTTAGGGCACTGATATATATCTGCCTGCATCTCCCACAGAGGGCTGCACCTTATCTTGAGAGAGAGAGATGAGAGTGTACCCATAACTCATCTCGGCACCAGACACCAGTGTGGGAAACCACTTCACCTCCTGTTCACCTCCTAGCCAGGGCCTGTGGATAGGGATAAGGAGGTGGGTAGTAAAATCATCTAAGGCTCAACATAGTAGGGTGAAAAAAGATGCAGCTCTTAACAGGCTTTCCTGTGGGTACTCTGTCTGGACCTGCCTCGGGCATAGTCTCAGGAATCCATGGATTTTGTAGAATCTGTTTGTTCCAACCCTTCTCACAGCCATGAGTGTCACTTCACTGGCCTAGTTGTTCAACCTTTTGCTTAGTGTGTGTCTCACTGCAAATTCTGTATTTGTGGATGCCAACTGAACAGAAATCCATATCCCTGCTAGCTCTCTACCCCATCTTCCTCTTCATGGATCTGCATGCTTCCCAAGATGAAGAGTTTAGATACCCTGTTGCCTCAGTTCACAGTGTATATAGCATGATATAACAGATGGGTATGTCAGACAGTATCAGTAATACTACGTAAGTACTTTCTGTAGGAGCAAGTGTCAGGCAAGACACTTCTTAAATCACATTAGTTGGCATAATAAGGTGTGGTCTGTCTCCAGAACTTCATGTGTGAACCAACTGGAAAGAGTGATCAAGAGAGTCCTGAGAGCAGTTTCTCGGTCTGCTAACAGTTATGGCCTGCTGCAGAGCTCCTGCCACATAGTGTAATATACTTGCTTAGTATACTGTGGAGGCAGAGTCTTGTCTCAGGCATGGTTTTAGGATATGGTGGACATTCTCTGGATAGGGACATTTTGGGAGACCTCATAGAAACCTAGCATCTATCAGCCTGCTCTTCAAAGTTCAGTGAACAGTGAAAAAACAAAAAATGAAATCACAATGGTCCTGTAGTTTTACACTTAGCTTCCCTGGAAAATAAGTTTGAGAGAGTTTCTCTTCAGAGGTATCTTGCTCAGTTGTCCCTGTGTGACTTGTAAGCTAAGGAGCAGAGAAATGGCAGTGTGAAAACCACTCGAAATCCTGTAGAGGCAACAAAGCAGCCCTTGGTGCCTCGTAGAGTGTCTTCCTATAGGGGCTGTCAGCTTCCTGTCCTGTGGGGGTGAGGGCATTTGAATGATCAGACCACTGGGAGAATGCAATGAATAAATCTCACTCCCACTTCTTGTTCCTAGGAAGCCACAATTGTTCTCATGTTGATTCAAAACAATGACTGATGGCATGGGAAGCATTGGGCTTGAGAGTCCTCTTTTCTAAGAGCTCACATCTTCATCCACAACCTTAAGAGGAGGAGGAGGAAGGAGAGAGAGACAGAGACACACACACACACACACACACAGAGAGAGAGAGAGAGAGAGAGAGAGAGAGAGAGAGAGAGAGAGAGAGAGAGAGAATCTGAGGAGTCTGTAGAAACTCAAAGCCTGCCCCCAGTAATACATCTCCTAATTCTTCTCAACCAGTTCCACCAACTGGGGACCAAGCATTCAGATATATGAGCCTATGGAGCCCAATATCTTCTAAACCAGCACAGTAGAATCCCTTGAAAGAACAAAAATAAAAGATCCATCCAGATTTGGGTTTCAGTTCACCTACTAGAAGCTTCCTCACTGTCTAGTCACATGGTCTTTTCAACACAGCAGTTTAGTGTGGAACTCTTCTGAATGACTTCAGCAGGTACTCAGTAGTCACTAATGCTTTTACATGCTTTACAACGAATAACTTTATGCATGTAAGAATTCTGTTTTCATTTTGTCATTTATTCTTATTTAACTGAGGAAACAGCCCAGTCATACATAGCCCATGCATGGTGACCCTGAAACACAAAACTAGGATAAACCCTGACATTTTGCGTTTGTGTACAGCAGGGCTGGGATCTGGGTTCCCAGAAGAGGTTCAGGCTTGTATGTGACGCTATCTGAAAACCCCTGGATACTGTGGAGTCTTGTCTTCAATTGCTGCTTTGCCTTGTTTTTAGCTGTGCTTCTGCTCAGAGTATCTGCTCGTTCTCTGTGGAGATCTCCTGACAGCAACCCTCTCCTTCCTTCTCTGGAGCTTCTACAGAATGCAAAAATAAGCTACAGAGGAGTAAACCTCCAGACAACATGCTGGAGGCATTAGGTTTGAGGATAGAGTAGAGCCAGTAACTTAACCTTAACCTGGATTTTCCACATACGTGGGAAATGTGGCCTGAAATGGGAGTTAAAAGTGAGAGAAAGCATGCAGCACGCTAGTGTGTTACCCATAACCACTGTTAGTACAGATCTAAGGCAGTGTTCAATTAGCCAATTTATAAAAATGAATATGCCATCAGAAGCTACGTTTATGTGGGGCTTTTTGTTGCTGTTGTTAATTGGCCAATTTAACACTAACCTAGGATGGTGGTGATGGTAATAGCAGCAGCCCACGAGTTCAGGAAAAGGTGGAACAATTCTTTGGCAGAGCTTTCCCAGGCATTCCTGTATGCCCTGTGTCTTCACTCGAAACAAGTGGGATAATCCATTGTTAGATATCTGGTATTATTGGCCCTCGGGACTCTGTAGTATATTCTGACAGATTTTGCATGGGTCCTGGGGATGCCACAGGCGTTTTCTCCACATACTCTATCACAGTCATCTTTCTGCCCACACACATGGCTGTCTATATATTTATCCATCCCAGAATGCCATGCTAACAATGGCTTTTTATTCCAGGCATAGAACAAGTCGATTCTTCGTCTGGCCTGTCTACCCCTCCCTGTGTTTTCTCTATTGCCTCATCTTCTGTTCTTCCCACTCCACTGTCTTTCTGAATTAAAACCTTTGCCCTTTGCACACTTTCCTCATAATAACTCAGTTCTCTCATTTTGGTCAGATGTAATATTTTCCATAAAATGTTCTCTATCCCTCTTTAGAATTACAAACAGCCCTCAGCACCTTGTAGTGCTTAATCTCCCCCGCCCCCACATCCATCTCCAAGACTGTTACCATCTAACACAGTATGTAACAAAAGCAAATATTGTTTCAACTAAGTTCTGATTAATGTATAGAAAAATGCTTGGCCCATAATAGGTAGGACTTTTTAAATATTTACTAATTTTCTAATGCTAATATTCAGCATAGTCCTCCATGGTACAAAAACATGGAAAAGTATATCATAAGCACAGGCTTTTATTTCTTACTAGTTGGCAAGCAATCAGTCCATTTATGTTCTCTGCTCCTCCTCTCTTGTCTCCAGCTTCCACTCTTCTGTCTGTCCTCACCTAAGGGAGAAAGAGATGGAGGAGACTACTGTCTTGACTGTTCCACATTCGTCCTGTGGAGTTGACTGGTGGGAAGATAGAAAGGGGACAATGATATCTCTGCTTTCACCACTTCGTTCTTGGGGTCATGGAACAATACCTAGGCCAGTATTACTATTGCTCACCCTGTTTCCCTTAAGCTTCTCATGCAGACCTCTCATTAATTTCCTAGTCATACTGTGAGTCTTGGGATTACTCTCCCTACTTCCAAAAGTCATGAGTTGCAACAGCTAGAAATGACCCCCAACTCCCCAACAAACTTCCCAATGCTCTGGAAGTTCACCCTGTTTCCCCCAATAAGAACCACTCCTCTGTAATGGGGGGGGCATTTCCTCACTGCCATCAAGAAAACAGTGACATACACATTTTGTTGAGGAGCAGAGAGACCCTCGATGAGGGTACTTAACAATGAGTGAATAGTGAAGTCTAGTCATTCTGGTTATATGACTTTTCTAATTCAGTTATGTTCTACACCCCGGGTATGTTCGAGCTGAGATGGTAGACACTGAATCTGTATTCACCATGGTCTTTCTGAGTTGATCTGTGAAGTATAAATAGACCAGGTCCCATCGATATTCAGATCTTCTCTGAGTGATGCTTTACTGAGAGGTTAGGGCTTGGTTAGGTTAGAGTCTTTAAGGGATTAAATCAGATGTTGCAATGTTATGATGAAATTGGAATAAAAATCCAACCTCTGTGAGTTTCGGTACTTGCCTGCCAGCTGCCCAGGAACATCCAGAGATGAAGCCAAGGGGACTCCCTGGAGAAGTTAGGTCTTTGGAAAGAGAATTCTCTAGTGTCTATTATGCCCCTTCTTTCCCATCTGAACTTTTGGCATTGGCAAGGCTTTGGTTTGAGAGTAGAGCCCCAAACCCTAAGATGCTCCTGGTGAGAAAAAGCCTTATGTGAACCATGGAAGCCCACTTGTGCATGTGAACATTCTATAGCACTTTTTTCAGATAATTTATTAGAACTGTAGGTAATGCAAAATTTATACAATTAAAACCACTTGATTATTGTAGTGAGATAATATTCTAAAATGCAGTGAGTTGTCTTTCTTTGTCCACAAAGTGCTAAGACTCCTGGTGGATGAATGAAGTTGGAGAGAATACCAGACTCTATGTATACTCACTTTTATTTTATATAAGTATTTAGAGTAAAGTTTAATTTATAAGCCAGGTATGATACGAGATTTAATAGCATTAACTAATCATAAA
This sequence comes from Dicrostonyx torquatus, assembly GCA_028555095.1. Classification (NCBI taxonomy): domain Eukaryota; kingdom Metazoa; phylum Chordata; class Mammalia; order Rodentia; family Cricetidae; genus Dicrostonyx; species Dicrostonyx torquatus. The sequence goes on along the minus strand of JAQHUG010000069.1, from coordinate 5,996,876 downwards.
ATAGATTTACATAAAGATTCACTATCCTCTCAGTGTAGTGTGAATGTGGACTCAAATCTCTCTAACCCTCCTTCCCCTCTTTCTCTCAGTGTCTTTCTACTTTGACTTTTTCATCTGCAGGAAGCACTTTATGGCATATCTGAGTTGCCCACATAAATATTCTTGCACTGTGGGGCCATTATTAAGTAAATAAGGAAGACTTGAACACAGTGCTGTGATACTAAAGCAGTCAAACCTGATCCCCATGATGGCTGCTAAGTGACTAGGCAGTACTGAGATTCAACACTGTTATGCTATATAAAATTTAAGAATTATTTCTGAAATTTTCATTTAACGTATTTGGACTGACTGTTGATAACTGAAACTGTGGATAAGGGGAGAGCATTGCTACCTAGATATATTTTTAAAATAATTAGTAGCAGGTTTTTTTTCATACGGAAAACAAAAATGGCATTTACTTCATTTACTTGCATAGTCTTTACAAATGAAGCTGCATGATATTGGGATCTAGATTTAGACTGCTACATTCTGAGCTAAATGAAAAGTGAGCTTGGAAATAGAAGAAACTTTAAGATGATAGCAAAACAAATAAATTAAATTCTTGATTGTTTGCTACTGTTAAAAAGTGCACAAGCATTCATTTTTGAGAAAGGAGGGAGGGAAGAAAGCAAAATCTAGAGCCAAAACCACCAGAATTTGAATACTACTTCTGCCGTGTGAGATCATCTCATCAGCCTCATTTTCTTCTCTTGCCATCATCAGCTTCTGTTTGTTCTGATGCTTCAATTTTAGTATCTTCACAAGCTTATGAAAGCAAAAAGAGTGCCTGGATTGAAACAAGCTTCTCTTCTATTTTCTCAACCAGAATAATTCAACACAAATGCCAGTGTCCACTCTTAGCAGGCCCTGGAGACCTACTGGGAAGCAAAGATGTGCAGTGTATTAAATGAGGTGCAGAGGTGGTCCATCTCAACTAGAAGCTGGCTCTCTGTTCCCTTCCTAAACTGACAAGCCTGACCTTCTATAAGGGGTAGAAACTGATCCTGTAGCATATTAATATACTACTACATAATAGAAATAGAAAATAGCAATGGTGTGGAAAAACATGATAGCTACATTAGTGCCTTTTCTTACTGTTATTAAAAAGAAAAGGTAGTTCCAGATTGCTGGCATAAAGCTGAAAAAGTCTTTGCATAAGGGAACATGATAGATTCTCTTACTACTTTGAATTGCTGTGCTGGAAGGAAGATAGGGAGCAGGAATGAATATAATCAAATAAATTAAGCCTTGAACCCAAATAGTGCTGGGTAACCAAGCTGACTACAAGTCAAACAGAGAAGTGTTTGCTAAAGAATACGTGAGCTTAGTTGAAGCTGAACGAAATGAGACTCTTTGTACATATGTATATATTTCTCCTGACATGTGCAAAGAGTTGCTTATTGGTCGAGGAGCAGCATCCTTCCATGGAGAAAACACTGAAGAGCATTGGGGCAGACTGTAGGGCCACTGACAGTGACACTGGGATTTGTCTCTACTACATGTACCGTCTTCTTGGGATCCTATTCCCTTTGGGTGTAAACCTTGCTCAATCTATATGTAGTAGGGAGGGCCTGGGACTTTACACAGGGCAGGGTGCATGGCCCTTTCTTAGGATTGGAGTGGGTGGGGTAGAAGGGTCTGTAGAGGGAGAGGGAGAGGAGTGGGAAGAGGGGAGGGAGTGGGAATTTGGGGGGAAAAGTTTAAATAAATAAACAAACAAACAAATGAAAATACTAAAGAGCATGCTTCACCAAATGTCAATGGGTAACCTTTATCAGATGTAGACAAACCCATTCACAGCAGGATGTGTGTGTTTCTGTTTTCTACCTTTAAAGATTCTTTTGTGTTTTGTTCGCACATGTGTGTGTTTGTGTTATGTTCATGTGTGCTAATACACATAATTGATCTGTGAGAGAGAGTTGTGTTTCTCAACATTTTTCTGTTTTCCGTATATTAATCCTGGAAGATTGGGTCATGGTTATGGGACATAACAACCTCGTCCAGAATGTTTATTTTGTAGAGTTGTCCCATAGGCAACCCTGAGAGCACTCTGATGTAAAAATGTTGTAGTCTGTTCAGCCATTTTGTAGGTGAAAAGAAGTGGGTTTATCTCTGTCACAAGCTGTTAAGTAGCATTAGCAGGGATTTCATCCACTTGAGCAGTGGTTCTCACTCTTCCTAATACAGCTCGCCATGTCGTAGTGACCCCAACCATAACATTATTTTTGTTGCTACTTTCTAACTATTGGTTACTGTTATGAATCATAATATAAATATTTTGGGGGATATGGGTTTACTAAAGGTTCATGACCCACAATTTGAAAACCCACTGCTCTGGGGTCTCTACTCTACATTTTGTACTCTAGCATAAAATGGTCTTAGTTTGCCATTGCTGAACTGCTAATCCCTCACCTCAGAATGAAAGCTGTAGTGGACATCAGTTCAACCACCGCTATAATCTTTTAGAGTCTTTAGAAAGCTGGAGTAAAATATATTTGACCTCAATTCACAACAGCAGCTGCTTTCTCACTTATTTTGACAGCACTCTCCTGGGCCTGTTTTTCCTTAAGTTGTTAAATAGGCTTAGGACAAAATGATTATGTTCTGATCCCAACTAGGAGATTGAAGTACCATTTTTTTAAAGATTTTTTTTATTATTTTTAAGTTTGTTTAGGTGTGTGTGAGTCTGTGCACATGAGGTGACTGTGGAAGCCAGAGGCAAGGTGTTCATTTGGCCAACATAGATGATGACTGCGGAAGCGAAGTTCAGGCTAGAGTTACAGATTTCTCAAAAGAGGACCCAGGTGGCATTTAAGAGAAGCAGTTCTTCCTTATGAGTAGCAGAATCCTTCTGCCATCAGAAACATTGAGGGGATCCCTTGGTCTGCCTCACAACTCTTCTGGAGATCGGGAAGACTGGAGAAGTCAGGAGGTCTAAACTTGAGAACATGCTGAAAAGCTGATCTCCAGGTTAGGGAGATAGCACTCCCATTTTCAATAAGATCAGGTTTCCTCACTGGCTTACAGAGAAAAAACTGTGTCACATTGATACTGCCTGCACAAGTAATACTGCCAGGGATGGGGGTGGTTTTGTTTTGTTTTGTTTTGTTTTAAAAAAAAAAAAAAAAGACACTAAGTTTGCCAAAATGATGATGGAGAAAATCAGCAAGAAATGTGATTTCTGCTTTCATGTAATTGTCATTTTTTTTTTGTCATCCCTGCTGTATGTTTCCAGGAGCATGAAAGCTGCAGCTTGATTCACTCCCTTCCTGAGTTCCCAGCTGTTGTCTGCTCTTCATGCTTCACAGGTCTCAGCCAGGATCTGGTCCTGGGATCTGGATCAGTCCCTGCTTCCTGTTCATCACTGCTTGCCTGTGTCTACTCTTGCCATGCCCTTTAGAATCAAGTTTTTTTTCTTACTGTATTGTACCCAATACAGTAATTTCTTGGTTTATTCTACTTTTACATTTGGATGTCACCACTCTTCATTTCCTAAGAAACTAACCTTAAAAATATTTCCAAAAGGTAACTCTTGAGTTTAGTGAAGTCATGAGCTTGAGTGTGGCCATTTTCAGACAGTGACTTGGAGCGTGATTAAGTAAGTAAGGGACAGCTTCTTCATGAGGGTTCATTTGTGTAAAACACTTTCTTTTCCATGGTATTTTCCTATGTCCCCGACCTCATCCCCTTGGATACTTATCCTGGTGCCTTTCAAGAAGGGCTGTTGTTGCCATTTAACAGGTGAATATCAGAGGCTCAGTGAAGATGTTGCTTGGCCAAAGTCACATAGCATCATCAAGGCTGGAACCAGTACTTCCTATTCCAGCACTTCCTGCCTTGCCTCTTTAGGAACAGAAGGAGGAGACCAATTTGATTCGTTTGATTCGTCCTTTTTGGAAGTCAGAACAATGTTTCTTTTTTGAAAGGAGTATTTTAAGCTTTTCAATTCCAATCTTCCACTGAGACAAATTCTTTATTTTTCTGCCAACGAATTTGACCTCCTGTCAGTCCAGTATCTCTATCTCTTTAACCCATTCCACTCTGTTTTAGAAGCTGTCTCAATACCAGAAACTGGCTCATGTTATTTGGTATACATATGTAATACAGTAAAAGTCATTTCCATAAGAGTTATTATAAGATATAGGTGATTATAAAATAGCCCACTTTTAACCCTTAGTTCTTTTTGAATTTCTGCTCACAAGGCTTGATGATTAGACTTCTTCAAAGGAAAGAAGAATGCTGTGATAATGGTTCTGAGATAGCTCACAATTTTACTTAAAACTAAATCTTACTGATAGCATTTCGAAAAGTTATGTTTAAATACTGGTTATACAGAGTTGAAATAATAACTTTTGTTTGTAAAATTACAATGAAATACATTGGGAAGAACATCCATGGAATACAGATGTTTTTCTGAGGCCAGGACTTTCCTAAGGTAGAGAAGCAAGAGAATAACAGAATTCTTTTTGTGCTTTCCCAGAGGGAGCAGAGTTGAAATTGAGAGTGATTCACTGGTGCTCCCAGTGTTTCTGTGGCATCCGAGGGTAACTAAGATGCCAAGCATCCAGCAGTTCACGGGATATCTTCCATAGGGAGGAATTGTGCTACCCCCAAAGGCCACATTGATAATTTTCAGAGGGAGACTGAATTTTCCTTACTTTTGTCCTGCATTCTAAATGCTAGACTGTCCTTCTGTCACTGGAAACATCACGAGCACACACAGACCCTCACATGGCCGTGCTTGAGTTCCTTTAGCTGGTGTCTACTCGGTTCTCTGCTTCCTCGATGCTCACATGCTGCATCCAGCCTTGAAAAGTGCACCTCTGCTACCTCGAAATTCTACAGTTGGAACACAGTAGAAACTTAGTAAATAGTTGGTGGGGTGGTAAATTGATGGTGAACTGGTCATCCTTTCACATGCACTAAGGCTCAAGCATCCTCATGTATGACAGCTACCTTGCTTTGTCTTCTCTTGAGCACTCATGCAGAAGCATGCTCTGTTGGAGGAAGCAGGTGCTGTAATAGGATGCTCCATTTGCTCCTGGTTTTCATCGAATATAAATGAGAAAGTTGAAGTAAAATAATTAAGAGTTTCTTACGAATTCCAATTTTGGAAATTCTATGCTGTGTCACCTGTTGAGGGGGGCACTTCATTACGATTCACCATAAACATGAGCTTTAGAGTAGCCAGAATAGGTTTGACTTAGGACGTCTCCTGTATTTAACTTACCTTTGCCTTCTTTTTCTCATGTGCAAATTATAATAGCTCTAAGCATTAAATAGCAAGATACATGTTTTTCAAAAGAACTTGATCCAGTCAGTGCCCAACAGAACAGAAGCTAACATTCACAGTGTTGTAACATTTTATGCTAATTTCTTCTGATATGCTGTGGGGTATCTTCATGTACTTTGGAACCCTTTTAATTGCATGTGAGCTTGGATGTAATACCTAAAATGTTTTTTCAAAGGTCCACAGTATCAGATTATCTCTTGATTCAGGAAAATATACCCAAAGTCAGAATTCTGCAAGATAAATCAGGACTCCAGACAAATGAGATGAAGTGCATTCAGCTTGAACTGACAAGCTCCAACAGAAACACCTGCCTGTCAAAAGATAGGGCTTCTAATTTGATTGCTGTGTGAACTTGTGTAGGTCATGAAACTGCTCTAATTTCTAGTTCCCTCTTTTAACAATAAAGAAGGAATTTAGGCTAAGCCATTTGTAAAGTTCTTTCTAGGTGCCTCTCTGGGAGTGCCACTATCTCCCAGCAAGCTGGGTGGCTTCTTCCCTTACATAAGATGTGTGTGTGTGCTAGCAGAGAAGAGCTGACTGAGTGAGTGTTTAGCAAAGATGATTTGTGTGGAGATATTTTGAGACCCCAGGGGAAGGAATGGCAGCCAAGCCCTGCAGTATTTTAAACCATATCACTCAAATACAAAGATTAATATGTTACAACATTTCTGCCAGAGCACTGGTAAAAGGGAAATAAGAATCTAGAGACCCTACAAATAATAAATGCCAGCCCTTTCTGAACACACAAAGTCATTACAGTGGTTTCAATCTTTCGTGATCCCTTAGAATTTCTCACAGTTTCTCACTCCTGCCTGCCCTGCAGGTCCCTGGTGAATATCTGTGGTGTTCACCAGACTGCAAGAGAGATCTGATGCTTTCTTGTTCCCTAGGTGTGGCGCATATAGGTGTCTGGGTATGCAGAGAAGTAATAAGTTCATATTCTTACAGTCCAGAACCCTTCAGCCATTATTGACAGAGCTTGACACTCCAGGCTGGCTAGAAGACATCCCTACCAAGCACCCAGCTGTTCTACTCCAGCATGAACAACTCTCTGCTCGGGCTGGGTGAATCACAAAGGATGTTCTAGTTTAGAGACCTTATAGTTAGCAGCCTCCATATGAAACACTTATCTTGGTTTTGTTTTTCTTGTGGCTGTTGTGCTGTGGAATTGGCCTCACTGCGCTCACCCTTTGCTGACAGCTGTCCTCTTTGCCATTCAGGAACTAGTACCTCCTAGAAAGGCTGCCTGGAATGGAAATGCTGACACATGCGTGGTTATATAGTCCTAGAATTAGCATTTCGTGTTCAGAGATTTAATCGCCTTCTTCTGATTTAGAGGGAAGCCTTGGTGGGTCATGGTATGTCCAGATACTTGATAAATTGTGGAAGGCAAAGCCCAGAAAGATACCTGTCCAGGATTGACCACTTTTATTTTGCTTTGTTTTATTCAAAGACATATAATTAATTATCTTAATGACCAAACCTATGTATTTATTACATCAAATACATTATTGCATCAAACAGATTACCATATAACATGCAGCGCCAAGGTTCCACAAGGATACGTAGCCCTATATTTTTCTTTATAATTTAGGAGTCTTGTCATCAGCTTCTTTCGTAGAATAGTAGAAAAGACATGGATGGTGGAACAACTCAGAAAAAGCAGTGAGCTTGCTTGCTTGCTTGCTTGCTTGCTTGCATATGTGAGAGAGAGAGAGAGAGAGAAAGCAGGCATACAGTATGAGATTTTGGAGGAGACCATCAGAATATGCCTAGAAGAGAGAACCCTTCCCCCAGGAATGATGACCAGGTATGAGCAAAGTTAAAGGTCCAGCTATGGCTGTCCTGCTCCACTGTTCTCTAGGCTCTCCCACTGTGCCTGTGATAGGTAGACACAGCCTGGTCTCAAGCTTTCTGAGTGACCAGGGTCTTTGTAATAGCCACCATCATCCTTGTTAGGATCCCGTATCTGATTTCAGCCGTAGGAAAGGCCAGTCCTATTTCTTCGGCCCCTCTTCCCATACTTTCTTCTTTGCCCTCGCTCCTTGGGTAAGTAAGCACTCACACATGCTCTTGCATCCTATTCACCCCTCCCCCGCCCCGCACCTGCATTCTTTGGCTATGGTTATGCACCAGGCATCATTATCAGAATGAGCTGGACTGAGAGCTTTGTTCAGGAAATTTACCCTCCCTGCAGCCCTAAGCACTCTGCTACCACCCCTCCAAAACCCCCACCCTACATACACTTGTCTTGTGTGTCCTGAGTGGTATGCATGTTAGGTTAGGGCAGTCTTCTGGCCCTGGGTGGACAGGCACAACCCATCAGCTCAGGTTCGTCTCGGGAAGCTGGTCTTTCTGCTATCTGATGCTTCCTTCTTGCTGGCCTCATCTTCTCTCATTTCCCAATTGAAGCTTTCTGTCCAGTGTCACAGTTCAAATCCTAATACTTCTGTGCCCTGTTGCTCCTATGTGACAGGAGCTAAAGCCTTACTAAGTGTACATTATGCCTTCCTTCCCAGAGCACTGGCTGCAGTGGTGCCTGAGATGTTCTCCACTGCAGTGCTTTGGCGTCAGTGAAAACTAAAGATCCTTTTCATTCCCCCTCAGGTCTTCCAAACGGGATATAATTGTTTCGGTAGAGGAGTCTTTCTCTGAATTCTGCAAAGTGGATTCTGGGCAGTAGTTTGGATTTGCTGTTCCTTTTTATCCCCAGAGAGCTTGGCTGAGAGAAGGAAATGAATAGGCTACTTGTCACAACACCACCATGGTCTCCACTGTGCCTTGGGCTGCTGCTGAGAGATGAGAATGGAAATGGACTGGGAAGGGAGCCAGTGAAGGCCAGAAGCCTCAGAGATGGCAGGTCCCACCTCCCCCACCTCCTGGGAGGACTTTTCCTCAGCTGCCTAAGTCTTGCTCTGTCACTGTAGCTTCCTGCCTAGAGTAGGGCAAGAATCAGACACCATCTCCACCTTCCCTGCCCCCTCGTCTTCCCTAAAGCAACACATCTCTAAACTCCTGAACCTGACTCTCAATAGTGCAAAAGGAAAATGCTCCCCACAGCACAATTCACACCCCTTTAGACCTTTTTAATTAAATCAACCAGAAAGATATTTCCAGATGGAAGACTTCATATTATGTAGGTTTAAAGAGGGAAAAGAATGAGATAGTAGGAAATCAAAACTCTTGTCTCGTGGGGGTCTTGAGAATGTTTATCCTAGAGAAAATAAGACATAAAGATGAGAAAAAGTAGATGTTGTGTCTTCAAATATGTGAAGGCTGTCAGATGCGTAGTAGAGGTTTTATATGGCCCCAAGGAATTACACAAAGTCTTATAGGGCCTGGAATGTCAGATTGTTGAATTCTGATATTATTTGGTGAAGTATAAGATGCCACTCAAAAGAGTTTTGAGTCGCCGGGTGGTGGTGGCGCACACCTTTAGTCCCAGCACTCGGGAGGCAGAGGCAGGCGGATCTCTGTGAGTTTGAGACCAGCCTGGTCTACAAGAGCTAGTTCCAGGATGGGCTCCAAAGCTACAGAGAAACCCTTTCTAGAAAAACTAAAAAGAAACAAAACAGTTTTGAGTAAAATGTGAGCTTTAGAAGATTATTCTGGTAGCTGTGTGCATAAAAAATCTCTATAGAGGAAAATGGAGGAAAGAAAGGAAAGCCAGAAGATTGTGGCAGAACAAGCACTGGCTCATATGGAGAGAGAAGGAGCAGTGAGCAATGCTTCCGCATGGAGAGAGCACAGGATGAGAAGCAGCTGAATATGAGTTTAGCTTAGGTGCACTGAATCTGAGGTATTAATTGGGTACCCAACGGGGAATCTCTTTCAGACATTTGGAAATGGAGGTTAGTGTTGGGAGGACAGTTCAGGACTCTGGGAGGCTTGTTCTCCATGATTATCACCACAAAAAGGCACGGGTGGATGGGAATAGGAATGAGGATTCATAGGAGGGCAAGGCTGGGGGTTGTGGTATATACCTTTAATCACAGCACTAGGCATGCAGATCTGTGGATTCAAGGCTAGCTTGGTCTACACAGAGTTTTGGAATGGCCAAAGCTACACAGTAAGCATAGTAAGACCCTGTCTCAAAAAAGCAAGGTGTGGGGGCTTGAGGAAAAACCTCAGCAGTTAAGAGCACTGACTGTTTTTCTAGAGGACCTAGGTTCAATTCCCAGCATCCACATCGTAGCTGACAGCTGTCTGTAACTCAAGTTCCAAGGAATCTCTGATATCCTCACACCAATGCACATAAATAATAAAAATAAAGAAAAAAAGCAAGGGGTACTTGCCTATCATACACAAAACCCTCAGTTTGATCCCCAATAACTGCACAAAACTAGGTGTGGCAGTGTATACTTAAGATCCTATTACTTGCGGAAAATGGGAGAATCAGAATTTCAAGGTCATCCATGACTATTTCAGGCCAGGCTAGCCTACATGAGACCTGTCGTGACAGACATATCGTGCAGCCCTGAATGCTGGGACCACAAAAAGGCACGGGTGGATGGGAATAGGAATGAGGATTCATAGGAGGGCAAGGTTAGAGAAGCCTACAGGAGGAGGGAGAGCCCTCAGGACCTCTTGGTTCTGTGCTTAGAAAGGCAACCTGAGTATGAAGCTATAGGAGCAAGAACTTTTGTGCAATGGATGTGTCAGGAGGTGGAGGACAAAGAGACTTATGGAATATACGCTCCAGGTTTGAACTGGGAGTGCATGTTTTGCATAGGGAGATCTGATTCATGAATACAGGGAACATTAATGGCAAAGGTTACCATAGGATAGGGTCTAGGGAAGAGCAGTGAGGTGATAGAACATTGCCTAGCCATTGTCCTGCTCTTCTACTTTCTAGATTGTGTGAATGTGGGGTATTTTTCACTAGTGGTATAAGTTACACTGTTCTTACTCTTCGTTGTGTCTACTGTTGTAATTACAGGAGTGAGCCCTCTGCTTGCCTGACAGTTTTCTTGTTTTATTTTGTTTATATAGTAAATGACATCCATGAGAATCAACATTGGCAAACTTTTCTGTAAAGGGCCAAACAATAAATAATTTAGGCTTCTTAGACCTTATAGTCTCTGTCACATTGTTCAACTGTCTTTGTACCATTAAAACAGCTATAGACAGCAAGTGGATGTGGCCATCTTTTGACAAAGTTTCACTCATAGAAACTGAAATTGGAATCTCATGATTCTCAAATACCACAAATATTACTCTTTTAATTTTTTTTCTCCAGCCACCCAAAAGTGAAAACCATATCATATCTTAATTTGTAAGCTAAACAAAAATAAGTGGTGGGTCAGCCAGCAGATCTCTGTTAGTTAGAGGCCAGCCTGGTGTATGCAACAAGTTCTAGTTCTAGTCTAGTTAGGGGTACATAGTAAAACTGCATCTAGAAAAAACAAAAACAGATGGTGGGTAGACTCAGTTCTCAGGACATTGGCTGTTGACCATTGCTCCAGAGTTTGATAATCCAGAAAGAAGGGAGTGGGGACAGGCACAAAGCCTGTAATCCCACCACTTCAGCACTTGGGAAGTAGAGGCAGGAAGTGGCCAGCCCGGGCTACATAAGAAGGACTCTGTCTCAAGAGAAAAGGGAAAGGAATGTCATTCTTTACCTACACCCCAGAATTCAAGCTGCTTCACATATCAGGACATGCTCTTGTCTGTGTGTCCAAAATCAGTCTGTCCTCTTGGAGAGCACTGTCTCTTTAGCACACCTTTGCTTTCCTGTTTCCTGGATGTTGACTCTTTATTTTCTTCTTTTCCTTGTTTCTTTAAAGTTAGTAAGAGAGGACTCTCTCTTTCTTGGATTTTTTTAAATCCATTCTCTGTATTCATGGGCCTTAGTATTTCTGACACTAGCTGTTTTTCTTCTTCCTCTATTCTGCTAGCTAAGTATACTAATTTCTAAACATTTGGAATTCACTCCCCTCAAGAGGAGGAGCCCAGAGCAATTTTCACTGAGTGAAAGCTCAAGAAAGGCAATAGTCTGGAAGTACACTGAACACATCTCAAAACCATTTTGTTCAAATAACACAACACAGCTTGGTTTGGAAGTCACTCTAAATTTATGCGAGGAAGTAGCTTTTACATTTGGCTGCCAGGTGTGTGCCAGAATACCTTCTGGAAGCTTGTACTTGCAAGATCCACGTGGGTATTTCCTGTGGCTTTTTCTCTACCCTGAAGCTAATCTCTTTCAGAGTCTGGATGGTAAATTCAAATTTTTCTTGTTACCCATTAGCATAGGATAAAATAAACTAAGACAGGGAACCCTTTGGTACCAGAAATGAAAGGGGGGAAAGAAAAATAAATCTCAGTTCTGTTTGATTCAAAGATAAAGTTCCATGTTTAAAATAAGTCAGTAAAAGCAAAGTTAAGGTTCTCATAGAAACCAACTCCCCCTCTTTGCTAAGGCGCAGGATGTTGGTTCTGGGGGAATGTTGTCTCCGCAGCCTGTTATATAAAAGCCTTGTAGGAGCCTCCTTGTTACTTGAAAGGCTATTGTGGCTCTACTTTTTGACCTCAGAATTTTTCATTTTTCTGCCTGCTAATACAATGATAATGTTTTTGATATGGATGATGAGGAGAAATTCCAGAGAGTACCACATCATCCCTTGCCCAGTCGTTCTCGTCTACTACTTAGCTGACAGGAGCATCCTTGCAGCTGCTGCTCATAGCTGTCCATGAGCATGGAAGCCCACAGCCTGCTACGCGACTAGCCTCCTCAAAACACCCTGAAGACAGCCTGCCACTTTTTTTTTAAGCTATGCTCTTGGGGTGCAATGGAAGGGAAAGACCTCATTAATCAGGGAGATTTTTTTTTCTTTAAAACTCAGTTGTTTTCTGATCTTGCTCTGCAATAGGTAGAACTATAAAAGGTTGTTCCAGTGCAGGCTTGATTGTTATCTGCTATGCCAACTCCATCCGAAAAGCTTTTCTCCCTTTGGGGAGTGATTCTTCGGTGTCTAAAGCTGGTTGTAAATCAGGCTTCGAGGAGCGGGTTATGCATTGTGCCCAGCTAGACTGAGAATGAGAAATCTAGTGTCTGGCCTCTAAGCCAGCCTTTCCTTGTCTCTTCCACTTACCATGACCAATGATATGCATTTAGCACAAGCTCACCTTGAAGTCCTGGAAATAAGTGTCACTAGAATTCCTCTTTAATTCTCCAAGTGTTAACTCTGATGCATACAAAACTCAGGAATAGAGATTGATGTAGCAGGTTTGTTACATTATTTCTACTAGATTCTCTCCACCTGGCATTCGTGTTCACAAACAATTACAAGCTTCTACCATGTGCCATGTACTAGAAGTGGAAGAATTGGTGTCCCTTTCCTCAGCTGACAACAGAATGGGGACATATTAACAGACTAAGGCTTCTATTAAGACTTCTACCAGAGAAACGTGAAGTATGTTTAACAGCCCCACTCTGCACCACTGGCTGAGGATTCTTCCTTCTTAGTCCCCTCCCTTTCTTCAGAACTTGCTGCAGTTCCTACTGCATTGTCAAGGCCTGGCCTTACTGTTCCTTTACCCAGTTAACTCCAGGCCCTAGTCTTTCAACAGATGCATCAAACTTCACAAACCCAGAACAACCCAATAAAAATCTATCCTTAAAAACTCTGAACTAAAAGCATTCATTCTTAGCTCCTGCCCAGTTCTGACTCCCTTGACTACAATTACCTGAGATGTTTGATCCCTTTAATTAGGATCCCTTCATTCTTCTTTTATCCCTTTATTCTGATCATTGAAAAAGCTTTAGCAGTGGCATGTTTCAAAATTGGTCCACAGGATTCTAGCTTCCCCTGAATAAACAAAGTAGGTCCTGAGAGAATAAAGAATTTGAGGCAATGTAAAATCCTGACTTTTAGTTCTGAACTTCTTATAAAAGTTGAGGCCTGATACCACACAGAACTAACTCTCAGAGCCAGCTGGTCCCTTTCTCTCTGGACCATCTTAGGAATGTGAAACTGAAAGCCAACTGTGCTATCTCTTGTTTCCTGATTTTTAATTGATCTGTTGGCAGTGCTGCAGCTTAATCTTCCCAGTGGCTCTTAAACCTGTGAGCCAGAACCTAAAAGCAAGCTTTTGGTACGTGAGATGTGTAACAGTTCTGAGAACCAGCAACTTGAACTGATTCAGGTTTTAAGTGGTGACCATATATATTCCTTATAACTAAGCAGGTGGCCTGCCTGCCTCTGCCTGTCATGAATGGCTGAGAGTTTGTTTTAGCACCAAGGAAGGGAATCTCTATCTAAAAGTACCCCTCCCACCCCCACCGCAGGTCTCTGTGCACAGTTGAAGTGCTGTGCTCTCTATGGATACTGGGGTTTTTTCACTGTGTTTGTTGGCAGGGAGAAAGGGGCAGGGAAGGTACAGAAATGGAACTAATTGAATCTGGGGGTAAAAACTCTGCAGAGAGCCTGTGGATTATAAATCGAGTCGTTGCAGCAGCAGGAACTCAGGCAAAGGTATTGAAGTGCAATCAGTGTGACAGGAAGCTTATTTTGGTGTTCTCTCTTGCCTTGCCTTGTCCTTGACAATTTCTCCAGGGGGCTGTGTATATAAAAGGGAGAAAGAAGGATCCACAGTTTTCCATCTGGAAAATTCAACAGCATTCCTGCCTGGGGTTTTAGAGACTAGAGAGGAGGATGGCCCACTCAATGAGACAATGTGCTTTCTCTGTGCTAGCTGTCTGTCTCTCGTATCTGTACCCAAACCCACTTTAACTACTTGTCAGGCATGTTGCTAGTAGATAAAGCCTGTTGTTCTAAAATTCCCATCAGAACTACTGTTCTGCCTCCTCTGTGATTAGATCAACAAAAATTATGTAGAAATTTCAGGGGTCCAGCAATACTTAAATCAGAAATACTTAGAGTTGAATTATTATTAAGATCTGTCCCTAAATGTAGCAAGTAAAGTCATAGTTGAGTGGTGTGAGCTTCTTTGTAGGGAAGGGATGGCTGAACACCTCAGCTTCAGGATTCAATAACAACATTCTCATTGCTATTTGGAAACGTATTTATAACCCAGTAGTTATCACCACACTGTTTTTCCAATATTTTGTTCAGATTTTCCTTCCCTGAATAATTATACCCCTGATCTCAGGCTAAGCATCCCCTCCTTTCTGGTGTTTACACCTTTCAAATATTTGCAGATTGTTACCTTGTCACCCTCTTAGTCACTGCGTAGCTGAGCTGTACAGATTTAGCACTCTTATCTTTCCTTTAAAAGCAGGCCTCCCTGCCCTGAGTCATTTTCTCCTACTCTCTGAAAGGGTGCTCCAGTTTTCTGCATTTTCATGTGGCCACATCAGCTTCCAGTGCTGATCATACATGGGCATTGCTGTTGTGTTGAAAGCTAAACATCTCTGCTGTGCCCCAATGTCTCAGATATTGCTGCTCACTGTTGGTTTCTCAAATGTGACACTCTAGAGACCAGTGTGGTACATAGGTGTGGCTATGCTATGTATCTTATCTGGAAGTGTTATGTTACCATAGGAGACTGGGATGTCTGTAGTTAAGGATTCTGTGAACCCCTCTTCTGTTATCCATAAAAACACCTCTTCCAAATGGGTCACTCCAGACCCATACATTCAGCAGAACTTGCTTTTTGCCTGCTGGCACCTTTAGAAATTCCCAGCTCACCTAAGCCTTCTTTCTCCCTGTCTCTAATGCTGTCTAGTCCATTACAGACGCTATGTGGGAAGGTGGTAGGTCTGAATGAGAAAGACTTTGAACTCAGAAGGCTGCTACTAGCTAGGAAGTATCCCCTCTTCTACTATATAAGGCACCTTAGTGTTGGCTGAATTTGCCATTTCTGTCTTTTGATGTTTACTTCTTTTTCTCAGAATTTTTCACTCTTATTCATTTAATACTCCTTGAGAATCTACTTTGTTGCTTGACAATGTATTGGGTGTCTGGAGTAGAAAAAAAATAAACTCTGAATATGACACAGTTCCCACCCTCAGAAGCAATTTCTATGTAAGTTTCGGTTTTATTTCTGTTGAAATACTAGACTCCCATAACTCGTGGTGGTAGTGACGGGAGAAGGCAGATTTATAGGAACATCAATGAAAGCCATCTTAGAGATACTAAGTAGGATCACATCTCACAGATCCTAGAATCTGGAAGATGAGTCTGGAGAAATCTCTGTTGCTTATTGCTTCCTTCTTGTGGTTCCTCGGTAGGCTTATGCTTTACACGTGGCACATGCAGATTCAGTTCAAGAAAGACAGTCATACTTGCTCACCTGTCATCTACTGTCTTTGTTAGAACATGGTTTTATTGCTGTCCATCCCTCCTACCCTTCGGCTTCCCATTATCAGCTGTGGAGTGATGAGAACAAATACCAACATCATGTGGAGGGCACATCACTGCTTGGGCCTGGGAAGCCCACCATTGACTCAGCCATAGCATTCAGCCTCCAGTCTCACAGATGAGATGAGTGCTCATCTGTCTGCCTAATATACTCCAGCTGTCTATCAGTTATTAACAGTGTACAGTATTTAATTCAGTCACCACTAATGTGCCATACACAGTAGTAAAGGGGGATACTTTCTGTCTGGTAGTTTAGCTGTATGAGCGCAGTCTTTCTCTCATACTGATACCCCTACCTTCCAACATAGTGTCTAATCTGAGCTAGATGACATTAGTGAAACAAGAAGGAAGGCATAGGAGAACTCAGATTTTTGAGTGTCCCAGGCAGACAGAAGGAGGTTCTGCTGCATGTCTCCCCCTCTCTTCCTTGTGATGGCAAGGGCAGCAGAGAGTGCAGTGGACATGCAGTCAGCACCACTGACTAATCCTTCAGATTGGTTTTTGTTTCCACTATCTCTCTCTCCCTCTGATAATGCCTGACATTTTGCTGGTCATTGGTAAACTGTCACTTCTACACAAAGCAAACTGGCCATATTTCCCCTTAGTTCTCATTGTGCAATACAAGAAAGAACAGACACACTTTAGGTCTTAAAGCGTAATCATCACAAAATTTAACATACTTTCTAAAATATTCAGAGTAATACATAACCTTTACTTGACCATCAAAGGAATCTCTTATATGGCCATTATCTTGTCATTAGCAAGAATTTGTTCTTCTTGTTCTAAAACTGACTGACCAAAGTGGGTTTTTTTGTTAATTACACTAGTTAGTCATTGTGTCTAAGTGTATAATTTTTTAATAGATTGTTACTCTGCAGCCCAGCCTTTTAAGTTTGAAAGGAAGCACTTTGTACTCCAAAAGTCAAGCCTTGGATGCTCAAAAGGACATACTGAAATTGTAGGATTTTTATGACTATGCTAGACCTTGTAGACCCTTCCTGTTAGAGACAGAGGCTGTGAGCTGGTGACATTTAATAGTTCTTAGGGGCAAAGCAGAAGCCAGAGTCATGATGTCCTAACATCATGTCTCATCCTGAGCCCTCCAAAAATCAAGCAAGTGTTCTTTTATGTTGTGTTTTATTTCAGATAATTTTGTTCAACCATTTATTTGCTAGAAAGCCCACAAAAAGCATGAAAAAATAATGAGTTTTACCTTTAGGTAGATAGACCTTAAGGTTTTTATAAACTGCAGGGAGTGGATATGGTTCACCAGCCTTTTCCAGACCTAAGATACCATCTCATGTCATCCCCACAATGCAATGTAGGGAAGTAAAATGTTTAAAAATGCTTAGCATTTTTCTTAGTTATGGTGTGTTTTTTTTTTAAAAAAAAAAAAAGATTTATTTATTTATTTATTATGTATAAAGTATTCTTAGTATTCTGTCCAGAAGAGGGCACCAGATCTCATTACAGATGGTTGTGAGCCTCCATGTGGTTGCTGGGAACTGAACTCAGGACCTTTGGAAGAGCAGGCAATGTTCTTAACCTCTGAGCCATCAGCCATCTCTCCAGCCCCTAGTTATGGTGTTTTTTCGAGTTAAAATATTTTTGCTTCTTGTGGTTTGTAAGGGTCAGTGGTAAGACAGGCACTTATTCTGTACATGTGGCATTGGAGGCACAGCTTAGTCCATACCTTATCAACATGCAGCACCTCTCCAGTGTGTTACCAGGAAAGGCAGCTATTCGCAGTGATGTGCAGGATTCAGAACCACAGACATATGCTGTCTCCAGTTCGAGGCACTCCAGAGCTTGGGAACTCTATTTCTCCTGTCTGTTTTAATGTTGAGAAAGTGGCACAGTTGGAATGGTAGCCCAGCAGCAGAGACCTTAATTCAGACAAGGCGCAGTGCACTCTGGGCTGCCTTGTGCCATGGATCCTGGACAGAAAGGGATAAAGACCATTTCCTGGGTCTTGCAGGTTAAAATTGGTATTGTCCTGTTCATCACCAGACACTATTCTTTGTTTCTTGATCCTTTCGGACACAAAAGCAAGCCTGGAGCCTGATAAACCCTTGGTTTGGATGCTCCAAGGCCATAAGGGTCTGCCCACCTTTGAGTCTTGTCTTTGCTTCTCATTTTCAGTGTTTTTCATGCTGTATGTTGCCACCCACTCAAGTCTTCAATCCAGTGCCGAAACCCTCTTAGTTTTTGTCTTTAATGAACTACAGTACAGTAGACTATCACTTAATGCATTTAGTCAAGATTAACTAGTCTGTGGGGGGTTAACTATATCTAAGTATATATGTTTATATGCAAATATACATGTGGGGTTGCTGAGATGATTCAGTGAGTAACAGTACCTGCCACGTGACAACCTGAATTGAAAGAGCCAGTTCCTTCAAGTTGTCCTCTGACCTCCATGTTGATTTATTTATGTGTACTTGTATGCATATGTCCATGCCTATACTCATACATCACAGTGTGGATATAGAATCAGAGGACAGTGTGTACAGAAGTCTTTCCAGTCACCACATGGGTCCCAGGGATTGATCTCAGGCTGTGAGGCATGGCAAAAAGTGTTTTTCTTCTCTGCATCATCTCCTGGGCCTACACTAGCCTATATCTGCAGGTGTTATGAGATTCTTCCTGCTCTCCTGCCTCTGCCTGCAAACCTTAGTCTGATCGCAGGTTCTGCTTCTCCCATCTGCTCCCTGTAGTCTTCCACCTAAGGTTCACTTGCCCTTTGGCCAGGGGTATTTTCATAGGAAATGAATCCAAGAGAGATTTCTTCCTTTGGCCATGTTAACTAGGCATTGGTGTGAATGTTTGCTTCTTCCTCTGGATTAGCTGAAGCCTGGCTGCTGGGAAACTTACTTTTTTCCACAGAGAATGAGTGAACTTGTTTCACAGGCCCAAAGGACCCTTGTCTAAAGGCAATTCTGCTTGTTCTGCTCAACTATCTAGATTCACTGAGCTGTCATATTTCCTCAACTTCATTATCTGGTGATCTGGATCGATCCCATAGGGTGTTCCTGAGGTCCTGGCAGCGTGACTGATTTCTTGCTATTTCAGAATACCGAAAAGGTGACATGAGTTAAAGCTAGTACTTCGCTATTGAGATTCTGAGACTTGAGGTACCCTTTTATTACCAAAAACTTCTTCCCATCCCTCAGTTTCTGCCTTTGATGGTCCCTGATACATAGCAACCCACCTCATAGCACCCCTGTTCTGCTGTGAGGGATCAGCAACAGACCACTTATTTTTGCATTATTCTTGTCTCAGCAGCAATGCTTTATCTATGGGTATGTGGCAAAATAGTTCAGCAGAATCGTTTATTTTTCTCCCTGGCAATTCTCCTCTTGCTTAGTTTGCAGATCTAAAATGAAAAGTGTTTTTGGCTATTGATGTCTTGAAAAACATGGACTATTTTTCATTCCATTTTGCTCTAGCCTCATCTCTCCCTGAGGTTCTTGGCCCCTGGAGTTCTTGCTGTCTTTTAGAAAATCAAGTTTCTATTCCTCTCATAGACACTAAAGTGCAGGGAAAGAAGCAGCCCTGTTGATCTTCCAGCCACATGACTGGCATAGGGCTTTCAAGCTATACCATCTTTGCAAAATGAGAAAATGTCAGTTGCTGCAGTCTCTCTTTTGCTGCTGTACCCCACCACTACCACCTAGTGCTTCATTTTGCATAATCTGTACCACTGGAGGTCTAGCTACTCAGAGAGAAAGCTGTTCTGCATTTGCTGAGAACCAAACATGGAGCCTATTTCTTTTCTTCTGGGCTTTGGGAATCTTGAATATGTATTAGAAATGGGAACAACCAGCTTTACTTGTAAGCATGTGGAGCCAGTGTTCTGTTGGTGATGAGACCACTATTCCTCGGAGTATCGCGGAATCGGGTACCAGCAGAGGTCAGAAACTGGGACACAAATTTTCATCACTTTTCTTTTTCTGGAGTTGTCATCACTTTATTTTCCTGTCTGTCTCTACCTGGGTCAAGTTTCTTCTTCATAATTACATTTGCAATCTGAATTTTTGAAATATTTATGTCTTATCCAGACATCAAAATAGAACATATTTTATGATCTATCACTTATGACCACTTTTAGTAATAAATGTATCTTCAAAATGAGTGATTGAATTGAAGAAAAGGCAGTCTAGATTTGCCAGTAGGTGTGTATTTTGTACAATGTACCAGCATTGGAAACAAACAAGTATACGGGACAATTTTCTGTGCTCGTGAATGTTACAGGCTTGCTGTGGGAGTCAAAGTGTGAGAACTGCTAAGAATGATAAAGATGATAGTATCAATAGCTGAAATAGCCAGCCTTGTTCTAGTATCTTGCACACATTCTCTCCTGGGCTAATATAGCATCTTTAAAAAGTAGATGTATTTTATCTGTTCGACAAAAGGAGTTGAGCCTTTGTTCAATAGTTTAGCCAAAGCCATGAAGATAATAAACGATAAAGTGGGATGTGGAGCCAGCATCTCTGACTACACACCTACAGTATTCTGTTTATTTCTGCCTCTCATTCTGAATGAAAGCTGGTAGTACAGTAGTATACAAAGCATAGCCTAAGGACAGAGAGGGTGTTTATTTGAAAAGGAACGTGACACTGAATTACACTTTGGATCCTGGCATAAAGTCAAAGAGTAAGGGGGAGGAGCCACCTGCAGCTGTCCTCCAGCAGCCCATGAGTGGGCTGGCAGTGGGATCTTAGTGAGGAAAGCCTTTTCTATAAGCAGTGGCTAAAACCATGAAGGGCCAAAGGTGAGCCATAGTGAGGATTCCTCCCAGGTTGAGAGTGGTGGAATGAGGAGTGTTTCTGCACGCTTTCTCACAGATTTTTCTTTTCTCTCAATACAGGCATTGAATGTCCCAGAGGAGCACGAAACCTACCAGGCTTGGTGCAGGAAGGAGAGCCATTCAGTGAGGAAGCCACACTTTTCACCAAGGAGCTAGTGCTGCAGCGAGAGGTAGGCAATTTCCTGTAGCTTCCTCTGCAGGAGGAAGACACAGTCCTGCTCCCAGTCCTTTCCTGCCATGTCAGAGATGAGTCTGTTGCCTTTTTCATTGCCCAGCCTTGCCATCCATGAACCATTCCTGTGTCTGCCCACATTGTATTTCTGTTCCTTCTCATAATAACCTGGCACATGAGGCCGGCCCAACCAGGACCCTGATGCAGAGAACTTAAGCTTTATAGCCCTCCTCCTTGGCGAATTAGCCTGAGCTGCCTGCCTCCAGCTGGATTTAGAAGCTTGACTAACCCTGTCAGGGGCCAATTTTCTTTGAACATTTATTTGTATCTTTGAGTAATTGCATTTTCTGTAGTGGGTTTTCTGACTTAATTTAATTGTATTTCTGTATCTGCCTGTTGGGCTGACTCTTGCAGGCAGGAGTTGGGCTCTCTGCTGCTGTGGTGCCCTTCTACGTGCTAATTTTACTCATCTTCGTCAACAGATATATCTTCTTTCTAGGAGTATACCATCCATTCATCCTGCTAAATGAGCACAAGCAAAGAATGGTAGGAAGTGTGCCTTGCACAGACTTAGGATTAGGACCTGCCTCTCTGGCCCCTGATTCCTCCTTAGACAGGTCTGTTGGACCACTCCAGTTAGAGAGTATGCACAGAGCTGCAGTCACGTATGTGCTCCCAGAGGCTCTCTCATGGGTCACTCCAGATACTGGAGAGCAGATGTGTGGGGCTTCAAAATGTTCAGTATTAGACAAACCTGGGTAAAAACTTTAGCAGCTCATTTCCTTTGAACTATTAGCCATTATATCAATGTTTGGAGCTATGGAAGAAGGGCTTGTGTTGGGCCGCGCAGGTTCTGAGAGGTCCACCGCTTTTTAAACTCAGCATTATGCAGTACTCCTGCTGTCTGTGATTTCCCTAACAAACTTACCTTCTTGTTTGAGTAAAAGAAATTTAATGTGGCCAAATAAATCTTGAGTCATCTCTATTCAAGAGGTATTTTTTCCATTTCCCAAATATCAAATAGCTACCTGGGCAATGCTACTCTGCTTGCTGGCCAGCCAGTGGCTGGGGTGTGCAGCACTTAATCGTCTCATTTCACTCACATTGCTCTCGGTTCTCTTTGTTATGATGTACACATAACTGAAAGTAGAGCCCTTGATGGTGAGACATTTGCTGCCACTACACATATATATATATATATCTTGTAACCACACACTATAGCTTGAATTTTTAAAGATAGCAATGTCCGCCCCTATCCTCTACTAATGTTTGAATCCATATCATTGGATTGGAGATTAGATGGAAGGGGCAAATAGTTAGACTTTGCTTCTGACTGTGTAGACCCTTTAGTATTGTGCTACACAGGAAAGCAGGTGAGTCCACTGTAGTTTGTGACCTGCAGGCATCACAGGAAATAACAGCAGCGTTTGTTTGGGGGGGGGTTGTTTAGGGTCTCACTATGTAGCTCTGACTGTCTGGAATTCACTATGTAGACCAGGTTAGCCTTGAAAGGGGTCTGTCAGCCTCTGCCTTTCAAGTCGTAAGATTGGTGTAGCATCAGATTATTGCTGGTTTCGTATGTGTACATAGGGGAGAAGGCCCTGGGACATTTTTGAGAAGTTGATATGTATATTTATCTCACCTGACTTGACTTTTCTTTGTTTGACTAACATCTCCTAAAGCAGTGGTTCTGAACCTTCCTAATATTGTGACCCTTTAATATAGTTCCTCATGTTGTAGTGACCCCAAAATAAAATTATTTTCTTTGCTACTTCATGACTTGTAAGTTTGCTACTATTATGAATTGTAATGTAAATATTTATGTCTTAGGGGTTGAGAACCACTAAACTTCCTTTCTCTTTCTTTTTTAATTCTTGTTTCCCCTACTGCTTTTCTCCTTGGCCTTGTTTCTGGCACCTGGGTGACAGCTAAAAGGAATGACCAAATGTTCTTTCACTGTCTCCTGATTATTGCAGCCTTACCTCTATCTGTGTATTTTTAATACTTATTGGTGGAAAAGGTGGCATTTTTCTCCATTTTCTTTAACGTCTCTGCCATATATATACATTTGTAGAACCTTATAGTCTAATCCGAAGTTGATATTTATCTTTCTTGACTGTAGTGACCTAATCTTTCATAGCCCTTTGTTTAGGGTCTGTCTATAACAAACGTTATGCATTGTCTTAGCAGCTGATATGATTACTTGGTCAGACTGTTTTGAAAGGTCATTATCCAGAGGAAATGGGAGTATGGCCTAAACTTCAAACAATTTAAGATGTTGACTAAAGGAGCCAGCCGTAGCCAACTCTCCAGGGCATTTTTCCCTTCATAGATTAGATAGAAACTGGTTTCTGAATGGTAAGAGAATCAAAGGAGGGCCATTTAGCAAGAGTGCTGTTTGTTTACTATTCCCTGCATCCATAAGACACCTAGAAAGCAACATTCTTGCCTTCCTCCCCTCTGCAGACATAAAGGAGAGAGGTCCAGGCATTGGTACGCTGCCTGGTGAAGACAGGACTGTGTGACTGCATGAGAGCTAGGGTGCAGGGCCCCCAGGCCACATGTCACTGTGCTATGTGGCAGTTGAGCATTGATTTTGTGCTTATGCCTATTCCTTTGATAATCAAACATAACTGGGTATTTTAAGTCTGACTGACCTTGGGTCTGCCGTATCTTCCCTTTTAAGATTTTAAACCTTTGTTCACATTATCTCCTTTGGGCCCAGGGTTTCTCTACCTTGGCCTGCTTTCTCCCAGATACTATAAATCTGAATTACTAAGGGAAAGTTTTTACTGGCTTCTCCATAAGTGGAAGCACTTCATGACCAGAGAACTGTCGAAACAGAGAGAAAGTATTATAGTCGCTGTCCCTAGGCCAGATCTCTGTTAAGGAAGGAATGGGAAGCTGGCTTCCAGGATGTGAACACTGAGAAACAGTGCTGTTTGCTAAGGATATATGCCTGGCTTGAAAGAACAGGGCACAGATCCTCATGTGTCTCTCCCTCTATGTTGAGTGAGTAGGAAATTGCTTGCCTTTCCATCCTCATCCCCTGTGTAGAGCCTTAAAGGGACAGACAAAGCTTTTCTCTAGGTTTCAGATGGTCTTCCATATCTTGAGACCTGATTACCATGCTTTCTTTATGCACAGAACTCCTGACATTAGCACAGAATTACAGACATTTGCAGCCACCATTCAGTCCCATTTTCCTAAATTGCTGTCTTGTCCTTCTCATTATATCACTTCTCTCTTCTACCGGGTGCTTCTCCCTAGCCATTGATTCCTTTTGGCCTCAGTTCTCTTGAATTTAAGAATTCTCGTCCTGGCCGGGCAGTGGTGGCGCACGCCTTTAATCCCAGCACTCGGGAGGCAGAGGCAGACAGATCTCTGTGAGTTCGAGACCAGCTTGGTCTACAAGAGCTAGTTCCAGCGCAGGCTCCAAAGCCACAGAGAAACCCTGTCTCGAAAAACCAAAAAAAAAGAAAGAAAGAAAAAAGAATTCTCGTCCTGGGCAGTGGTCTGGCATGCAGGTGGTGTTGCCAGTCCCAGGGCAGAAAGAGCTAGAAGTCAAATACCAGGTTATTAGCTGATTCTCTGATCTGATCATGGCTCAAAGCAGTCATGGGCCTTCCAAGGATTTAAATCCTTACCTTTACTCAAAGGAAATCCAAAGCACTCAACATCTCTTCCAGCCTGACCAAATCTGACCCTTTGCCATTTTTCTGTGAATAAAGTTTTGTTGAAATATATCCAGGGTAATTCTTTTGTGCACCGTCTATGACTGCTTTTATACCATAAGTCAGTGTAATGGAGTTGAGTAATGATGTCAGAAGTCATATGGGCTGCAGACGAAGTTTGCTTATAATCCCTGTGGTATAGACTATGCTGAATTGGGTTAAATGGTTTGTGGTAGCCATGTGGAGCTTTGAGAACTCTCTGTTCTGAGGAATAGAACTTAAAATTATTGTTTTATGTGAGCTGTAAGTGCTGTCTCCCATTGGCTAGCATGTGCTTTGTGACATTTTATCCTCTCCATCCCACCCCACCATACAGCTGCCTTTTTAAGGCAACTCCCTGTGACACTGCCAAGGACAGGAAGATACTGTGCAATTTCCCAGACAGGGAATTGTGCTTGTTGCTAGTGTCTTCCCAGAAATAGTGATGAGAGATAGCATTAGCTAATGGGTAGATAACTGGCTTAAAAGTGCAAACTTCTAGGTCTTCACACTCCAGTCATCTTGTGGTCCTGAGAATATGATTTTTTGCTGCCTTGCCTTGGTATTTCTGTCTAAAAGATTGATCTGCAATCCAACCATTCAAGAGCCCTTTGAGGCCTTTGTCACAAATTCCACAGTCATTTGTACTCCTCTTGATATCGTCTTCCAGAAGGCCAGCTAGCCAGCATATACTTACCAAGCCGTCACTACTTGCCAGCACCCTGCTTGTTGCTGTGTTGGAGAAACCTGAACTTTTAAAGAAGAAGTTGTCGGTTATTAATAAAAGATCAATGTCACCATGTTTACTTGAGACAGGGTCTTACAATGTAGCCAAGCTGGTTTGCAATCTCATGATCCTCCTACTTCTGACAGGATCCCAGAGTGTCGGTTTTACAATTTAACTCTCTCCTTCTTCCAGGCTTAGCAGGTATATCTTTGGAGAAAGACAATTCTACAGGGGCTTGGTAATCATTCCCAGTGTTTTCTGATGACCCCTTTGTCCTCTCTAAGACCTTAGAATTGCTCCTTGAAGATGCCTGGATAATGACACCCTCATTCTGGACAGCTCCAGCGGAACATACAGGCTGCTGCCCTAACCTATTTCCCTTCTTCCTGATAGCATCAGAGGGAAGATTTTCCCCCTGGGGAACTCATTCTGCAGCTTCAGTAACACTGGCACAGCCCTAGTTTTCCTCTGACCCCCAACCCATGTATTTTTTTTTAAATGCAAAAACTACAGCATTATAAGCAACTGTTGCTGTTGGGGAAAAAATATGCCTGTATGGAGGAACATGGCCCTACCTTGATTACTCTAAGGAGGAATGTAGTATACATAGGAAAGAAAGTTTAGCAAGGGGAGGGAGGAGAAATTCGCCCATCTCCTTCATCATTTCAGTTTCATGTTATAGTGCCTCTTGTGTGAAAAGGGGGTTGAAGGTTGATCTAACCTCATACCTTTTGTGTACCCTCTGGCTTATCCCCATAGTGACCCTCAAGCACTGAGTAATGTGTCCTCTCAGCCTCCTGTTCCATCTGTTCATGTAACCTCCTCCCTGCCGAGGAAAGCCATGGAAGAAAGAAGCATAGCAACAGTGCTGGGGGTAGTTGAGCCCTGGGAAATCCAGAATGCAGTTCACTTGCCCAGGATGAACCCAGTGAAACCTGCTCTCCCACTCTTTCTGATTGCCGTGTCCACTAGGAACCCTCACTGAGCCACTAATAACTGCCTGCTGGAAAAATAAGCAGGCTGCTCACTTGTGCTTCACTTTTCCTACAGACATTGCTTTCTTCTAGATTATCATAGCCACTGTCCAGGAGAAAGGGGGATATTGTGCAGCCTTTTAAAAACATCTCTATTTTCCCCTACAATGCTTAAGAGATTTTTGTGGGGAGGGGGGTAAGGCTTTTCTCACCCACCCTTGAGAGTTCAGCGATGGTTTTCAAAGCTCAGTTTGATCATAGTTCACTGCTGTTTTCTTAGACATAGGGGACTCGGGGAAAGGAACTTTAATTTTATAGTATTTTCTAGGGTTTTTGTTTTTTAAGCCTCATTATGTATCTCACAACAAATGTGTGCAAAGTTGCTCTCCCAGTCTCACAGTCCAGGAGACGCCGTTACACCTGTTTTTCTTATAGCTGGTGGGCGGGAATGATAAAATAGAAATATCTACACTCCCGATCAAGTTCTTTACTCCTCAAATATTGCTAATTCCGTTATTAGAAAGGGATCACTTTTCAAGCCATATTTTATCATTGTTTCAACTCCAGAGTGTCTAGAACTAATGGATCTTTTCCAAAGGTCAAACATTGATGCTATTCCATGAAATATTCCATCTGGCTCTGTTTTGGGGCATGAGGGATTTGCTGTGGTTCTGTCTCCCTGGGATCTTCTCTGCTCTTATGTAGTTCTTCTATCTTTTCACTATTTGATATCTGTTTGCTTCATGTGCTGTTTGACTTTTCTGGGACTTGCATCTTTATATGACTGCTTCCTTCTATGTGCTAGTGTGTACCCATACACCTGTGTGTCTAGTCATTCTCTTTGGAGGCAGGTCTGACTCTGGGCATGCATTTGTTTACAAAGACCTGGCTCCCTTGCTCTGGGTAAAGTGCCATCTCTGATTTATAAAGATTCTTGGCCACTTCTCCAACCTGTGTCTCATCACTTGTTTCATATCTGCTCTGTGTCAGAGCAGGCCTACGATGCTCGTAATTCCCATTTTATATTCATCTTCAAGATACTCAGACTTTTGTAAAGTGAAGTGATTTATTCCCCTACGGCTGTAGGGCTTGGGGAAAAGACCTGTTATGTTATTATTTGCAGTTCTCTGAGAAAGTGGGAGAGGAAGGAAGGCTGACTGTGACTTCTGAGGAACTTGACCTTTCTGTGCAACTTACTACAGACTGTCCTCTCTGGGATACATAAAAGTAAACAATGATGTTTGCTGTTGTAGAAAATATATATATCTGAAGCTGCTACCAGTGTCTCTTTCAGTTTCTTGATACGGTTCCTGTCTCCCTTCCTTGTATGTTTCTGTCACCTGCTTTTGCTGATTAGATTGTTAGCCCAAAGGGAGTTTGTTTCTCTGTGGAGCCCTGGCTGTCCTAAAACTTGCTCTATAGATCAAGCTGGCCTCAAACTCAGAGATCCAAATGTTGGCATTAAAGGTGTGCGCCGCCACCACCCAGCTCCAAGGGATTATTTTAAAGTGTAGGTACCCACAAATTTCTGGTCTGAGATGAGTTGTAAACACTATGTGAATATCAAGCTGTTATCTGACCTTTCACTTTGGGGCTTCAGGCTTTTTCTAGCTACTTCTAACCTCCAGAGAGAAGAGTTTTCAAGTCCCATCACAGCCTCTAGATGAGAATAGCATCGTAAGATGTCAGAAAGCCAGGTGTGGTGGTACACACCTTCAGTTGGGAGCATTGAGGAGACAGAAGCAAGATACCTCTGCGTTCAAAGCCAGACTACATTACTTAGTGAGACCTTGTCTCAGAGGGGTGAGGGACTTAAGATAAATGTTTTAAATGAGCGCTGCTATCATAATCCCCGCCCCCCCCCCATTCTTCCCGTGGCCTACTGGGTTCCCTGGTCAGTTTTAACTCCTAGGACAGCTTCCAGTGGCCTTCCTCAGCACTCTTAGCCTGCATGCTAGCTCTAATGGGATTCCTTTCTGCAGAGCTGCTAGCTCAGCTCTGCTGTTCCTCTGGTCTTATGCATAGAACTTTCATAGCCAGTCAAGCATAGAATTACATCCATTCTTCTGAAACAGTTGCTGGGGCTAATTTGTCATTGGCTTGGCCAGGATCCTATTACCTGCGTGTCATAGGGGCTGTCTAGTTTAGGTTTGATAGACCTCAGTACCCTCTAGAAAATAGTGTCCACATCTGTCACTACTGCGGGAAATAAGGGTGGGAAAGGCATGGCATAGAACACAAGACGTGTCCTCTTTGGGACATGGAGAAGGGCCTCGGGGGTGTGATTCTGTCTCTGGAAAGAAAATCCTATTCAGCAGAAGCATCTTCCCTTTCCTTTTCCCTTTCCCTTAGCACTTGGTCTCCACTGTCATAAACTGTCCTTTGAAGACTTGTATTTTTTCTCTGCCAGGTCAGCTTGTTTGTGGACTGTTGTTGCATCAAAAATTAAGTAAGAAATATAGTGCTTGGACCTGACGGTTGTACTTTACTTCCCCCAAATAGAAGCAGCAGCACCCTTGGCAGTGCCAAGACAATCCTGGCACATTATTCTCTTCTTTTCATCTTTAGTCCTGACCCAGATCAGTCCCAGGATAAAGATGGAAAGACTCAAACATGATTTCTTCTTGCATCTTTCCACCAAAATGACCCATGGTACTTATTTGAACTTCATTTAAAGCAATGTCTCAAGACAAGGCTAGTGTACTTACTGTCTCTGAGAGCATTATTGTAGACACAGGGTCCTGAAGACCCTTCATACAGGGACGCACTAAGTAGAGCCGCTGCCCCTCAGCAGATTTGGTACTGTCCATTCTCACAGGGTATGTTCTTTATGAGTAGGACCTGTAGGGACAGCTGTCGCCAAGCACGTTCATCTTTTTGGGCTCCCAGGAGCTATGGAGGTCTTGTGACCAGGACAAATGGAAAAGTGTTATCAAGAGAAAAAGAATATTACACACACACACACACACACACACACACACACGCACGCGCACAGTTCCAGTAAGGTTTGGGCTAAGAGAGCTGGGAGGTAGTAGATGCTCTTGAAACAGTCCCCGCCTTCTGTTTCCTCCGTATTTGTCCTGAACATCCACTTCTGGAGCTTTCAAAGGTAAGGATTCTTTTTAAACCAGGGCAGCAGAAGCTAATATTCTTAATATAATAATGAAGGGCTGAAGGCAAGTAGCTCAGAGTTTTTGTTTCTTAGGCAAAGCACCTTACACTGAACTCTCTACCTTCCCTGCTAAAGCCTGGTTTGGGAAAGAGTTCTCTATTTCATCTCCTATCTTCGGATTAGCAGATGTTTTCCTCAGAACTAAAGATGACCCCATACAGACCTGCCCCCTACTAGTCAAAAGGGCATCACCTACAGCAGCCACATAAGGTTTCATATTGATGTGTTTAGAGACTTTTCGGGCCTAGTGTTGCCCTGTTCTTTGTCCCAAACATTCAAAGCCATACCCCACTGCCTAAATTTCCCATCCTCCTGGTATTGCATAATTCAGTTGATGCTTTTTTAGAACACAGCTCATAATATATAATAGCAAGACTTCCTGAACCGCAAGCAGAGGACAAGCAGATTGTAGATTGCATTTGCTCTCCAGGTAGCAGTAACAGTGTGCTCTTCCACATGTGACTCCCCCAAGGACACAGGCGTGACTGTTCTGGTGGATGAACTGACCTTAATTCTGTCTTCTTACCCACTCCCTGTGTCTGTTACCAAAGACTAGGGAGCTTCTGTTTCCAAACGTGGCTATGCTGATGAACTTCCTACTTGCTACTCCACCCATGACAGTTTCTGGTCAGCTGAACTTAAATGGATTTTTAAAATGAAAGTGACCAATGATCTGTTGTGAAATGCTTTGGTGCATGAAATAAGATTATGAGCAAGGTTGGGAATTATTAGCAGCAGAGATGCATTAAACCTGGCCAAACGACAGGGTTTCATCGTCACAGGGGGACAGCTCATTCTTAGACTTATCTTCAATATGTTTTAAGGACATCTTTTTCTTCTTTGTCACTGAACATAAACTTAGTAACATGTGAAGAGTCAGATCTGGATCCTCATTTCCATTTCCTACCTGATCTCTAAACAAGGCCAGTCTCACTGTACTGCAATTCACTGGGACAGTGTTTCTAGTGTTGTTCAGTGCAGCAGTCCTGCTACATTTCATTGTTCCAGTTGTATGAAGATTGTACCTGTTGGTCACTGTGAAAATGAAATGTGTATGTAAATACTAACAGAGGACCTAGGAGATAGTAAACACGCCATGAACAGCAGTTTGCAGCATCATTTTATTACTGACATTAATTCTCTATTGATTTTGCTAATGTGGGATTCAAACTCCAATGTGGATAAAACACTATGCCCACATAGTACCATTGTAGTGGTAAGCTTGGTAAAAGGTGCTTTTGCTGTGAACAATATTCATATTAGAATCAACAAAAAGCAATATTCCATCCACTGCCTCACTCCCAGACCTAAGCCATTGTCAACAAATGTAAATATACTGTCCACCCCAATCCAGTCTTGTGCCATGGCCGACACTCTTGTCAGTTACAGCATACTTTGACCTAGAACTTTGATCTTTTTCTGAGTTCTTCGAAGCTACTAACAATTTAGCTGAGCATGGTGGCATATAATCCTAGCACTTGGTAAGCAGAGGTAGGCAGATCTTTTGAGTTAGAGACCAGCATGGTCTGTTCAGACCAGGAAGGGCTGCTATACAGTGAGACCCTGACTTAGAAGGAAAAAAATATTTTTTTTAAAGTTCCTACCAATTAGATAGATTTGGAACTTGAATGGAAACACATTTGCCATACTTCATTTAAGTTCTCAAGAGCTTTGGGCATGAGCCAGTCTTTTTTTCTAAGTAAGATAAGAAAGACCAGGCCATTTTGTCTCTAGTTCTTCATGCCCATACATCAAAACCATTTTCTTCTGAGCAGTACCACTTTCACTGAAAAAGCAAAGGGCTCCCCCAGGGTGTTAACCTTTGCAAGAGGGCTTTTCTAGATTTGACTGTGAACTGATAAGGCCAACCATCACTACAAGAGGGAAGAGCCAGTCATTTGTAGGTGTCTGAGAAATAAGGGCCAAGTATCTTCACTACCTAAACAACCATGGGGGTTCCCTGCTTTCCTCTACTTACGTAAGAATCCTGGCCTTGTGTCATCCCTAGGGTCACAGCAGCTAGAGAGGGAGAGAAGGACAGCCTTCTAGATCCTGGGCAGCCCAGGCTTCCTTCTCCTCAGATGAAATCGCTGTGCTGCTATTGGCCCCATCCTTCTATCCACAGTCACAGCAGTCTAAGTTCACCATATGTTTGTCCTGGATGTGTATTAAATTGGAAGACTTGGAACCTAGCAAAATGCCAGCAGGAGCCCTAAAGAAAGATGGAGGTGCTAACCAGGACAGAAAGGGATAGCAAAAGATCCTCAAGTAGCACTGTCTGGAACCATCACTATAGAAGTGGTAGCTGTCCTCTGAAGCAAGGATGAAAGAGTGAACGGGAAGCCCTTTTCTCGTGCCCTTTTTCTTCCAAAGTTAACAATGTGCTTTCCTTTCTCCATTTCTTGTCTCATGATACAGTAGAATTCTTTATAGTGGTAAAGAAAGAAGTAGGCTAGAGATGGGAGATGATGCAGCTACTACAGATCCTTCCATCTCTTCCCATATGGCTACATATGCCACTTTACTTTCCGGGTCTCTATAGTGCTCATGGTACGAGGGTGCTCAATCTAAAACCACTGACCTGGGAGTTTTATGGGAGCAGTGTAACCTTATGTGAGGAAATGCAACAAACAGTCCATTGCCACTGATTGGATATGGATTTTTGGCCTGGCCAACTGCCACTTGGTAATTTTAGAATAGGGTCACTTTCAGAATAGGAGGATTCCTTGTAGGAGGGGGACTAGTTGCTTCTTATTGCCATGCCCTCCAACAGCCATGTGCCCCATCTCTTGAGTATATGACGAGTTCTCAGCCTGCCTGGCAGAGAGAACCAGAGTTCTCCCCTCAGCTTCCAAGACTGCAGATGTGGCCATTTCCAAATGCCTGGGGTGCACTTAAGTACTTATTCCTTCTCATCTCAGCACCTCTGCTCTCAGTACATCAGCAGCTTTGTAACTTGCATTTAATTTTGCTCTGTGTTTTGGCCTTTCAGTTATTTGTGGAAGAAGGTGGGATACTGGTCACTGTTTTCAAAATTATGCAGTTATACCTGAGTTGTATTTTCCAGAGACCCATTTAAGCAAGAGTACCAGAAGCATCCTGAGGGTTCTTGCTGTTTTCATATGTCAATTTTAAGTCTGGATTCTGTTTCATATTGTACATTAACCACTGCATCTGCAAAAATGGGGTTACTAAGCTCTCTTTTTCCTTACTTCCTTAAGAATGCCAAATAGCAGGAATGCTCAGACATGGGGAATTTCCTCAGGAGACATTGGCCCCAGAAAATACCTGAGAATGTTATGTGACCTGAAAATGGAGTGCTGGCCAAAGTTTTTTTTCTTCTCACCAGCATCTCAATAATTAGGAGCCAACTGATGGAATGACAGAACTGTTATCTGGAGCTGTGGATAATTCTGTACTCTATTGGGTTAAACTTTGATCAGTATTTTCTCTGGTATCAAATCTCTGTGATGTGTTGACTTTTTCTAGATTAGCAAGGCACTGGTTGGGTCCTGATAGCAATGTATTTTAGTAGACTCTAACACAGAGGACTTAGTAGTTCTCATAGTCTTCCTTGTAACTTGTTGAATGAAGCTCTAAGCTGAAAATGCAAAGCAGACACTAAATATTTTATCTTCCTATTTTGGGTGCTACGCCCATGAATCTAACGCTCCTTTTCCCTGGTTGTCTGGAAGAGACCATATTTGCATATCTGTCTTCCTGCCTCTGTTAGGGCTTGCTAGAGATTGTCCTTGAAGCTGTGGATTCTTGCTTTTCCGTACAAAATAGTCAGTGGCTAAGATACCCCAGCTCAATACCGCTAAAGAATGGCAACTTTAGAAATTCATGAGACCTTGGAAGCCCTATGATGTTGCAATGTATAGACTTTTAGCCTTACATCAAGGGCAGTTTATGGTTTATTGAGCCCCATTGCCCTGCAGAAGCACTGCAGCATGTGAAAAGCAGGTAGAGGTGTGACATGCTCTGTGCCTAGACCTTGAAGGTATGAGGAAGGGGGCTGGCTCTTCATGACATGGTTACAGGGGCACCAAGCATGCCTACACCAATGATTAGAGGACCACTCCAGGAAAAAGCAGTTTCACGTGGCCTGGACTTACTTACTTCATCCTTCTTTTCATTTTTTTACCTACTCCCCTTGTGTTTCTGTAATTTGTACGGTATCGTTTAAGGGTGTTAAAGAGATCAATAGCAATTCACCTTTTCCCTTATTGATTAAAGTGATGGCAAGGAAAAATAGCAGGCAATACCAATTCATTTATCATAAGTTATCCATTTCCTCCTGTGCAGCCACTGACTATCTGCTTATTGGGTTGCTAATCTGCAGTTGGCATTACTTCTGTTTCTAGGCTGCCTTAATGAAAATGAAAGAACTGTTATGTTTTGCTCTTCTAATCAAATATGGGCACAAATGAGGGAGAAAATACAAAGAACAATAAAATTGCTTTGGGACCTGCTCTTTGACTTCATGACTTATCTGAGGAGCTTGCCACATGTGCTGTGCCATGAAAAAGGGCAGCTTTGGCACCAGTTGTTGGACATTGCTCTGTGACTCAGAAGCACCCCCTCTCGTTTTCCCAAAAGTGCATACCATTCTTTCATTGTCTATTTGCTATAGAATGTAAATTGGGTATGGTGAATGAAAAGGCCATGACCCCTGTGGATGGATCTGTGGTGTAAAGTTTTAGCATTCCTCCATGGCTTTTCAGCACTAAGTGGGCTCATCTTTGAAGAATGTGAGGTGCCAGGGATGGATGTCAGGAGGCTTGAGACATAAAGGAAGGGTTCTTATGATAAAGGGGTTTTGTGTCCATGTAGGGATAAAACACAGAGATGATTCTTATCAGCTTCTCTTCACCCTAGAAGTAAGCATGCTGTTTGCCTTCACTGGTCATACCTTCTGACTGTCACTTGGAAAAAGTGAAGGGAACATGTTTTAAATGTGCAAATCAAGCTGTTTCACAACAAAGTGCTCATTTTTAAAGTTCAGTGTTGCTCATGGTAACATACCTGGAGAAAGATTTTAACCCCAGGACTCGAAAGAGGGAAGTCAGTACCAACTACAGAGCCAAGACTTGGTTAACCCAGCTGCTGCATCTCTCTGAAGATGGGATGTTGTTGCCTCTTACCAAAAATTCTTACTCAAGCTGGACAGTACTCCTTTCCGCCCCTCCATCCATGCCGAGGTTCACTGCTATCATGCAAAGAAGGCTAATTCCCAGAAACATCTTCCTGGGCTGAGTTTTGATGGGGAAGTAATATTTGGGGGGCTTCCTGGAGGATAGCCCTGCTTAGTCACTTACCTGAGTATGTAGTTAATGGCAATCTATGTAGAATGGTGGTCCCAGGACTGGCTGCTTGTTGATATCAGGGGCTGCAGTCTTTCATGTGAGACCAGTACCCAGCCAGGCTTGTCCACAAGAGCACTGCCACCTCAGTCATGCTTCCTGAGTGCTCGTGGATCAAGGTCACTATTTTGGATGTCCCTCTTCCAGTGGGGAGACGTCACTGAAAACTCAGTGTGACTATGTGGTCTACGGGTGCTAGATCTGGAGAAGGCAGCCAGCTGTCTGTGAAGTTGGTTAATTACATGTGAGGCTGCCAGCAGGATGATTGTTCTTTTCCCATGAATCATTAACAAATCAGTGTCCTGCATGGACGGGGTGAGGGAAGCCTGACATCCCCTCTTCTTCCTCAACTTTGTTCAACAGCTTTGCTTTTTAGGCCAAAGCTTTATAAATAGCTGGAGATGATGAAGGAAAAAAAGGAAATGAAGACTATATTTCCGTGTAATATGTTTTTCTCCTAAGTTGGAAAGTAACCCCTGCTTTCGCATCATCTTGGCAGCCACAGTACAAAGGTTCGAGGTTTGCCATGGGTAGGAGGTGCTAGTGGCTTAGCTCCTAATACAGGCAGCAGGCTACAGACTGGGCATGACTTGGAGATGCAGCAACTAGTGCAGCAGATGGCACATCATCTTGCTCCACTGGGGCTTGAGACTCACACCATCTTCTTCCTCCAGCCAAGGCAGCCTCATTCCTGCTAGCCCTGAATACAAAAAGCATTTCTGGTTTTTTAGAAACTCCATATTTAGACAAAGATGGAAGAAGGCAAAGCAAATATAATACAGGAAATTCAGTCTCATTATAAACATTTCCATGTCAAACAAACTAAAATAGAATTTTCTCTTTGTTGGCCAGAAAAATTTAGAATAGCAATCTACATTTTTCCATAGAGCATTGAGTGCAAAAAAAAATTCTAAATAGAAGTAAGTATGACCCATTCAGTTCCAAGGACTTGAGCATAGGCTTCATAATACTGAGTTAGAGCATTTCGTAGCTAGAATGGCTCCCGAGGTTATAGAGCCCAAGCCAAGCATTTTGTCTCAGGTGAGACAACTGAGGAATGAAGTTAAATCACTTGAACACATTCCCATAGTTTCCACACTGCCATCTCCTCCACAGTACCTCGGAGGCAGCAACCACCATCCCCTAGTCATCCAGCTGAAGTATAAGTAATAAGAATGTGACAGCGGTGTCTACAAAGGAGTGGGTGTGTGTGATGAAGCAGACAGAAGAGGTAAACAAGGGAATTTTCTTCAGATTGCTTTACTTCAGTGAGACAAGGACAGGAGGCTCAGTCCACAGAGAAGTCACCTAGGCCAGAGTTGCAGAACTAACAGCACACAGGATCAGAAAATTTGCCAGAGGGAGAGGAGGGCAGGTATGTGATTGGACTGGAATTTTCCATGGCTTTTGGTGTACAGTTGTAGAAAAGCTGCTGTCTGTTCAGGCCAAAATCTGAACTTGAGATGCACCCAAAGGAAACACTAAGGAAAATTAAACTGCTGTCCATTTGGGGGCATTTTTTGTCTTCTTCTTTTTGAGGGGTCAGGATCATCTTATTTTATTTGGATTTTTATTTAAGAGATTGGGGAAAGTTTAACTTGCCTAGCTAGATTGTCCTTAAAGTCCCTGACTCAGGTTTGACACATAGTTCCATCCTTGTCCCTGGTATCATATGTTCAGGGACCTGTTCTTTCTGTCCTCACAGAAGGGCCCTGAAGAACTATGCCACGTCGGAGTCTGGACGACTTTCTCACTCCGTGCTAAGATTCTCCCCCCACCCCACCCCCGCATCTTCTCTATCTTCTTGTTTGTCTTTTAAGGGGTTCTCAAGTGGGGGAGGAACAAATAACATTTTCCAGCAATTTAATTTTATTAGCTGATTTTCCCCCTTTTTCAAAACCTAGCTAAATGGAGCTAAACATACACACAAGGGCTATATTTAGTTCTGGTGGTGTGGTAGAGTAGAGAAGGCACAAACATAGAGGTTTATCTGCTACCTAATAAACATAGGGAGGTGTCAGGGCTGGAGAATTCAATAGTAATAATAAGCATTTATACGGTGCAATGACAACTTTGATACAGGGCATAATTTTCTGGGGATTGCTATTAATTGTAACTCTGCCTGTGAGCGGCCCCCTGGAGAGGGCCTTGGAACACCATGCAGAGTCAAGCTATATTAAACATCAATTAAAATAGTGTAAAATAGCAACTGAGCAAAATACGCAAAGGTCAGAGTAGCTGTAAACATGTAGACAGGCTGTAGGATATGAGGGGTTAGGACCTAGGGAGTTTACTGCCCTGATGAATTGATGTCCTCAGTTATTAGCTTCTTCAAGGGTCCAGGATTATTGGGTTTGTTGGAGAGTGAAGCTCATTGTGGAGCTCATTGTCTTCCTAAATTCAGTTCTTACTCAAAGGAATTTCAGAAACAACTGCTATGAGATAAGACAACCAGAGTAAAGCGATGCTAGCACAGTTTTCTGTATTGGAAAGGTTCTTCATCCGAGCTGTTCAGTATTTGGCCACTAGGCACATGCAGATACTAAACACATGTGATAGTCTTGTGCATATGTGCGCGTGCGCGCACACACAAACACACAGGAGAAATGAATCTGCAGCTAAGTTTTAGTAGTAGAATCTGACTAGTAGCCACCATGTTGGACAGTACAGGGCCCCAGACCACTCATACTTTTAAAAAATCCCTTACTCCTCTTGTTCTTTTTTTTTTAATTTGATATGTGTGAGTGTTTTATCTACATGTATGTTTTTTACACTACATGCATATTTGATGCCTGCAGAGGCCAGAAGAGGGCATCAGTCCAAAAGAGGGCATCAGATCCCCTTGAATTGGAGTTATAGGTAGTTGTGAGCTACCATGTGGTTCCTCTGCAAAAGCAGCAAGTGCTTCTAACCACCAAGCCATCCCTCATGCCCTTTACTTGAGAACATCTTTGAGTATCAAGAAAATCATCCTTGGCCTTGCCTTTGACCCCCTTTCTCCCGACGGGCGCTAATCATGCTTATGCCAGGTGTTTCCTGTTTTCCCAGACAGAAATAGGGAGTGGCCACATAACTCTGGATGAAAGCCAGATATCTGCAGAATTGTTACTGCCAACAGAATATGTGACTCAGTTGCTGTGTGTGACTTTTCACTTCCCCAGAGCCTTTGGAGTGCAGGTCATCAGGCAACTCTCATATTCATTGGTCCCTTTGGCACCTGAGCTGCAGATACCTTTTCCCATAGCTCTTTTAGCACTTGTTGAATGTTAATGAATTCACTGATTGGAGTGGTACAGTGTGGTGGAACACTAGACTCATAATCAGAAATCCAGACTCCCATTTACCAACTCTGACCTCCCAGTAAAAATGACTGTTGGACTAAATGACCTTTACACATTGAGACAATGAAGAAAAGATACCCAGAGAAAGACTCTGAAGCTCTGTGCCTCTACACAGTGTCCCTATTTGCATGTCAGCCTGAATTAAAAGTAGCCCTTGCCTCAGCACCACCACTCCCCCAGCAGGCTTCACCTGGGTTTCTTATCCCTGAAATACACTTCTAAGTTCCTGTCCAGCACCCAGATGTCCTGCGGCAAGCTGGATGGCATCATTGCCTCCTTTGGTTATGGTACACATGTAACCCTCAAGGAAATCAAGAACAGCCAACCCCTGACTGGGTCATCCTCAGATATATCATATATATCATTTTGGCTTGTTACTGACTTAGGTCCACGAAGCAAGAGGGATATAAAAGTTACCTGCAGTATTCAGATCTCAGATGCTGACTTAGCTAGTCCCTCTCTACCCAGCAGTAGAAAGTCACTGCTCCAGAGATTGTCCCTGGCCGCCCAGAGCCCCTGTGGAGCTGCCAACACTGCACAGCTCACAAAGGGCCCTGTAGCATCTCTAATTGAGGAGCTGGTGAGCGGCCGCCTTCAGTAGAGGTATTTTTAGCTACAGTGATACAGCCTCATCTTTTTGCAGGATGTTTTGTTTAGTTATTTCCTTAAATGAAATAAATAAGTAGAATTGAAGACTGTACTACTTATACCCCAATGCCAACACCCAAGAAGTTTTGGTGCACCCCCTCACCACAGCCTATGTAATTAATCCTCCCTGAGACCCAGGTGCTGGGGCACAGCATTAGTCAGAATATTAGATAGAGCACATACAGAGGCAAGAAAAGCTAGCAAAAAGAAGAGAAATAATGCAGTCTGGCCTAGTGTCAGAGCTGAGGGCTCTGCAAGCAGCATGGGCAGCTGGGAACCACCCTCCTTTCAGGCTGCTTGGGACTTTGATGTCTCTGATGCATCAAGTGAGTGGCTTCCACCTCTGAGCAGAAGCATCCTTGCACTACACGCGATTCCATTCTGTGATTTGCTGAGGTTTGGGGTTGGGGACAAGGGTTGGGATTTTTTGTTCATTTGTTGTTTTGTGTTTTATTTTCCTTGTCTTTATTCTATCTGTGACGTGTCATGCTTTCCTTATGTTTGGTTTAGTTTGGTTTTGGTGTTTGTGTTTGTTTCAGGCTTTGATTTGGGGTTTTTCTTGTTAGCATGGTTTATTGATAAAGGAACAGAGGATATTCACAACACTTGCTTCTGACCCCATGGCAGTGATTCTTCACTCTGGAAACACACAGGTCAGGGAGGCATAGGAAAGCTACTACTGCTTGGACCTCCCTCCAGAGAATCTAGCTTGATCAACCACTAGTTTGGGGTTTTTTATTTTTTCAAAGTTCCCCAGGTGCATTAGCTGATACCAAGGGAACACTTTATTAATTTTGGTAGGTGTGATAATAACATTGTGGTTATGTAAGGAAATGACCGCATATTTTTGGAGATGCATACTGTCTAGGATATACTTCAAAACTCTGAAACAAAGAAAATGGGGAGAGACAGAAGGGCAATGAAGACTTTATTGAATGTACATGATGGGTATGTGGAATGCTCACTACTATTCTGCTTTCAGGGTTTCAAGTCTTTAATTTTACAGAAGTTTTTGTATAATTAAAATGTTTTTAGATTTTTTTTTTAATTCCCGAAGGAATTCCAGTATACATCTAAGGTTAAGAACTATAGGCTTATTGGGAGATTGATTTTGGACCACCTTGCCCTAGCCTATCAGCTTAGACTTTGTTCATGACTGTGGATTTCTATCAGCAGAAACTTGATTTCTCCAACTTATAAGCAGTTCACAATCTGGTGACGGGATGAACACAAAAGATTAGAATTCAGGAGTAGCCAAGTAGACAGCTTCATGCCTTCTACCTTTCCTCTACAATGAGCATGGAGAA
Organism: Dicrostonyx torquatus; assembly: GCA_028555095.1. NCBI lineage: Eukaryota > Metazoa > Chordata > Mammalia > Rodentia > Cricetidae > Dicrostonyx > Dicrostonyx torquatus. The sequence goes on along the minus strand of JAQHUG010000069.1, from coordinate 5,956,992 downwards.
CTGCTGTGCCTTGGGGTTCACCTGTCTTATCCTTTGCCAATGCTGCATGCTCCATCCTGAGAACTTCTGACCACACCAGGGAAATTAGTGCTGTCGCACCTACACTGTGACACATGGTAGAAGATAGTTCTCCTCTCCTTGAAGCACTTTATCCAATGCTGTTCGGCTACCACTGGTGTGAGCTGAAGTTTGTACCCACTTTGCATTCCCAGAAATCCATATCTCAGCTGTGTCTGTGTCTCCTCCCTCTCCTCCCCTCCCCCATGCTGTGTGTGTGTGCGCTCCTTTATGTCCTCAACGTTGTTCCAATTCTCAAGTGCTATTTTATTTTGTTCTGGCTGCTTAGCAGGTGAGACCATCAGCAGCTTGTACAGCCAAATTAAATGGAGTTCTGGAGTCAGGCTGGAGCTTCTATCCTACATTTGCACCATGGCCTTGATTAGGACCCTGGCTAAGCACGTCTTCACTCAGAGGCAAGCTGCTGGCTAATCTTTAGTCAGGGGGCCTTGTTACTTACACCTGCGCATTTAGCTAATCTATGTGTAATTACAGGGTCCTACAGAGGAGGGTGAAACTACAGATGATCTAGGTCACTTATCAGTCTAGAATAAATACTGTTTTACCAGGGTATTACTAAGAGCATAGCTGCCAACTCCCAGGGCAGTCCTTTTAGCAGATTTCTGCCTGAGAAGTGTTGAGGTCATCTACCCACCCTGTGCTTGTGGCAAAGGACTGGGTCATCTCTGGCTCCCTGCAGGGTTGAAAGTCAGTCTTGGTCCTAAAAATCAACTCATATTGCCTGTGTTCACAATCCAAGCTGTGTGATTTTTCTCCTGTCCTCTCCTAAAAGTGCACTGCAGTGGGAACTCTGCAAACCCATGATATACCCTGCACTGTATTTCTCTACAGGACTCTTTGAGCAGATGGAAGCTGAGATTTCTTCTGCTTCTGGCTTGCTCTAAGCATACATTTCTGCCATATATACCCGCCTGCTGTCATCCCTCCCAGCCTAGCCATCTTGGGTATACTTTATAATTTTAAGGGCATCCTTCACATGTTTATTGTTCTCTTGAACTTGATCCCTGGCTACAGAACTGGTTCTACAAAGGCATACAAACAATTAAAGAAGTCAGGAGTGCTGACTAGTTCTTGTCAACATCTGGAAAGAAGGAATCTCGTTGAAGAATTACCACATCACATTGCTTTTGGACATATCTGTGAGCCATTTTCTTGAGTAATGTAAAAAGGCACAATCCACTGTAAGCAGTGAAGCAGTGCTATCCATGGGCAGGTGGTCCTGGGTTATACAAGTAAGCTTGCATCATGTCAGTAAGCAGCATTCTTCCACAGTCTCTACTTCAGTTCCTGCCTCCAGGTCCTGCCCTGGCCCCCTCAGTGATGCATTGTGACATGCATTGACTTGGAGGTATAAACAAATAAACTTTTTCCTCCTGTGTTTATCACAGCAACAGGAAAATGAATTAGGATACCAAGAAAAGGCTAAAGCCAGGGTTGCAGTTGCACTGAGCTGGAAGCCTCACTAAAAACTGGTCCTTCTTTGACTTAGGCTTGTGAACCCACCCTCGGGCAATCTGGAGTTGCCCTGTGCAACCAAGAAAGTTCATCAAGAAAGGAGCCTGTGGCTGACTGTAACAGTCTCAGAGGAAAAAGTGATTTGGTTCTCCTTGTTTCTGACTCTGTTTCTCCTATTTGTTATTCTTGGGTCCTAGCCATCTTTCCTTTCTTGACCTTGCTACATTTGTAGAAGGGTTCTTCCTTATTTTCTAGGACAGTCATTTACACCTGGCTAGCTCTCTTAGAAGTGACTCCTACCGAACCAAAAGGAAAACTTTGGGCAGTAGTTCATGCTTCTTTTGGCTATGAGTCTTACCACTCTTCTCCTTGCTTTTTCAATCTAGAAAAGAGCTTTCTAATCTCCTGGATGATTGAAAAACCATGAAGTCCCTAGTGTCACCCCTGGAGTTTGCAATGTGACCTAAAGTTTAACTTCTAGCATCTTTTTTTTTTTTTTCCTAGAGCAAAGGTGGATTAAGGGAAAGTGAGGGTGGGAGAGGTTCCAGGAGAAAAAATACCTAAACCCTGGTACCTAATGACTCCCCAGTGTGGCTAATATGCACCTAAGAGAAGGAAGCATTGCCTCAGGAGTCTTCAGTAAAAGGAACCAACTATTGCCTCACTCCCTAAGCAACCTACAGTTGACTCCTCCACACAAGGGAACAGAGCCCTTTGTATTCTCTCCTTAGGTGATGCTGAGACAGATCGCATCTGAGTAGTTAGCAGTATAACAGATAGACACCAACATACCCAAGGCCCACTGCTTCTCAACCTTGAACACTAAAGTAGAGTGGAGATAAGTATATCTATGGACAAGCACTTACTTTTGCTTTCAGAGATACTGATGAAAAAGAATAATCCACAGGTGACTCTCCAATCCCCAGAATGACAGTTTTAAACTCTAGCTCAAGGAATGCTTGTCTGCCTCCAACCCCTTGTTCCTATGCCTCACATCCCACCCTTCAGTAGCAGAAGAACCTACCACAGCACTGAGAAACAGGCAAGGCCAGGCACTGTTAACACTAGACAGCTCCCTACCCTCTCTGTATCTTATCAGACTTCAAGCCTTAAGTCCGTATTTGTGCTCTGCCTACTTGGCTGGCTGTTCCTGCACTTGAGCGGCTTGTTTGCCTGGACAGGTCCAAGCTGTCTGAGCCATCAGCAGCTGCACCTCCTCCCTCGCGCCTTCTGTCTGAGCCAACCTTGATTCACAGTAGTGCAGATGGCCCCAGCCGTACCCAGAGATGTCTGCCACTCCTATACCCTCTCTTGCCCTTTTTCTTTAAGATGAGGGGGCTGGCTGAACCAAACTTGCCTATAGGTCAACCTGGGCCAAGATGAAGACAACTCATGGCTACTTCATGTTCTAGTACACACTTTAAGCTTCTTGCATGATTTTAAGGACAAAATGAACTGAACCCAAGGGACAAGGACAGGCCCAGGCTCAAGTTCATTCTGTGTGAGAAATGCTTTCTAGCTTGTATGAGCACTAATCTAGTCTTGCAGAGAGCCTTAGCAGCACTCACTCTACCTTGTAAGGACTAGTGTGAGCTGGAAGAGAACCCAGGGAGGGGTACTATCAGAGACTACTTCTCTTTTTCTTCTTCCTTTTCTAATCATTACAGGCTTTGGCAGTTTTTCAAAGCACTGCTCGTTTTCTCATTCCACCTCAATGTGTTAAAGGTAGTACGCTGTTACACGCTACTGTAATCAGCTAGTTTCTCTTTACCTTGTCCCTTTCTAACAAATTAAATAACTAGTATCAAACATGGGGGTGAGGCTTGGGGCCTGACCTTTTACAGAAGAACATGGCAGCAACTGCGGGACTGTCCCCAACCTTTTTCCATGGTAGCTTACTGCTGGGCAGCAGGACTGTAAACTATATAGGTGATCCTAGCCTGTCAGGCTGTGCCGGAATGAGACCTCCCAGGCTTCTCTGAGAACAGCTCTGCTGAAGGGAGAGCTGTTCTGCACTGGAAAAGTCTTCCAGTCCCCAGCTGCTGATGAGGAGGTGCGTAAACCCTCACGGTGAACCCCTCCTGATGAAGACAGTTTCTACTCTGTAGAACTTGGTGTGTTTGCTGTAGGACAAGGATAGTTTCAGTCCTTGGAAATGGTAAAATATTTTAGCAGCTAAGGACCAATAACATCCTGACTAAAGAAAAGACAGAGGCCTGGAGAGGCTGTGCCTGTGTTCTGCACCCGTACATACTCACAACTGAGGTTGTGCTCGTGGCGTGGGGTTAACAGACCTTGTTCTGCTGAGATGCCACAGTTACCTCAACTGAGGACCTCAGTCTGGCATCTCCTGTCTCATTTGGTACAGAGAACGTAGTCTTTGTTGAGTAGAACACCCAAGAACCTTCTTTCCTCTATAAAAGCACACAGTCAGTCTCACCAGTATGGTCAGTTCTGTGTTCTTTATGGCTGCTCGAGCCTCATTATCTAGAATTAGATGTCACTCTCTCTTCCTGTTACAATGCTTACTTAACCATTTAACTATAGGAAACATAAGCTACTGGCTCTTTTTAATCCATAAAATCTAGTCGTGTGGAAATGCTGACTATAAGCAACCTACAGACATAGTCCAGGTTGTTGAGATGGATTGATTCCAAGGGTCTAAATAGACAGTACTTGCCATAGTCCTGAAAGGAGCCATCAGATTCATGGCCAAACCTAGCCAGCAACATGTGTGACAGATATACCATCTCCACCCACCCATCTATCCCCAGCCTCATTATGGCTCAGAGAATAGCCCTGGAATGGTCAGTGCAGTGCCAGGACAAGAAAGGCGCTGTATTCTTGTCTTGCCATTTTAGAGACTTCCGGTTCAGGGTAGGTAGTTTCTTCTCTCTTGTCACAAATTATTCCATAAACCTGTCTTAAAAGGGACCCACAGAGGCTGGTCACCTCACAGGCACCTGCACTATGCTACAGTCCTGCAGGTGTCTGCCTGATGCCAGAATGGACATGAGAGAGGAAATGTGAATACAACTAGTCTCCCAGGAAAGTTTCCTGATGGCCTGCTACAGAGCCACCCCTCAGGCTCTGAGGGTTGTATCTGGGAAAAACTGAGAAACGGTTCCCACCTGGCTCCCTTGGCTACAGTGGAAGCCACTGTGCTACCATGTGTCTGCCCTAGCCATTCCCCACAGATTCCATCACAGGCCGGTTCTCACCAGCAGAGGGAAGCCCTCATCCATCCAGTAGCAGCATCTATCTACTGGAGTATACTTGTGGAGTATACAGACAAAGGCAGCAAGGCCTGGACTTCTAAGAGGGAAATGAAGTGCCCTTATAGGGTTGGCAGGCCTAGCCAAGCCATCACTTGACTATTTGCTGCTCAGGTCCTATACCTTCAGGGGCACTGGTACATGGAAAAGGAAGAGGAACTTTGTGCTTTACTCCGGCAGTTGACAAGAGTTCTCTCTCCAGCAAGCCTTTGCCAGTAAGGAACTGCTGAAGTAGCACTCTGAGAGTCGCCTGGGAGACCCCTCCATCTCCTGCCAAGTCAAACAAACCTGCCTATGCAGTCGTGAATTGTATCTCCCAGCACAGTGCAGGACACAGCCTTACGGGAAAGTCCTGAGTGCCAACAAGAGAGGCATCTGAGGAGAAATAATTGGTGCAGAAAGGGGCAGGGTGCCACTCAGTCATCTAAATGAAAAGGAAAAGGTCAGTGGAGCTATATGGGGCCCAGGTTGGATTGTTGATTCTGTCTTACTGTAGCAAAGGCCAGGTAACTGTCCAGCTCTAGGCACTGCCAGCCCCTTCCAGCTGCTGACAGCTCAGCACGAAGATACACATGCTGTCAGTACACAGATGGGTTTGCATGTCAGCATGAGCCCATTTTTAGCCCTTGCCCAGGAAGGGCAGTCCATGACACAGTAATTTAATTAAATTTGCCTCCCTCCATGGCCCACATATTTGAAGAGGTTTGGGGGGGAATGGATCTGGCTGAGGAAAATTACCCTGCCGCTCTGGCACAGCCCCAGAGCTGAGCCGCAGTACCATAAAGGGTCTTGCCATCCTGAATACAGCCCAGGGCATCTGTCTGCACTGCAGGCTCTCTGGCCAGGCTGCCTGCTGACACATCTGGCAAAGCAGCCTCTGGAAGCAGTCTGTCTCCATCACAGGAAAGCCAATAGGGGCAAAATAAGGGGACTCCCTACTCCCCTAGTCAAGGCTGGCTGGCAGTGGTTTCCACAGTAGCTAGAGCCACATCATTAGCTTTCACCAGACTGCAGTCTGTTAAAATAGAGATGAGCTCACACATCTTCGCTGTCTCTCCAGCCTCAGTGACAGCTGTAACCCTAACCTCAGAGTTGTTAGACTACATACATCCATGTGCATCTGCCCTGGAAATGGCTGATTTGGGAACCTGAAAACAATTCCCCTTCCTCCCCCCCCAAAAAAAAACCTTATTCTCACTTCATAACTTTAGTACTCGTCAGTTTTTATGCATTGTGCCTGCATTTAGAACACACCCAAAAGTTTCCTATACCTCTTAGCCAACCAGCTGGTGCTTCTGTCCCATGAGATTCATCAGCTTGTCAAGAAGCCCATAGGCATTTCACTGGCCATCTCCCCTGGTCCACTGAGCTGACCATCACAGGGAATTCTTTTTTTTTGGTGCTTGTCTTCCTAGCTCAGTACTGAGAACACATCCTCCTTGCTGGCTAAGGCATATCATTATGCTCCTCCATAATGATAGCAGCTCCTCTGAGAAAAAGGGAATTCTCTAGCATAGTTCATCTCAACACCAGCATAACACAGGCTGTTGCTTAAGAGTGGGAATCATTAGAGTCAGGCCATTATTGAAGGGTACCGGTCTCTAGGGGAACTAGCAGAAATTACTACTCCTTAATAGATGGAAACTCATTTGCTTGAAGCCCCCGCCCTCCTCTTTCTCTTCCCCACCTCCCCTCTCTTCTCAGCTTTGAAGTTTAAAGCAACTCCACCCCATCCAAGACAGCAAATGTCTGCTAAATTAACTTGGTCAAGAGACAGCCTTGGCTGAAAGTGTCTGTTCTTATAGAATACAGAGACTTCATGAGAAATCACCTTGAAGGCAGCACACTGTGATTAAATTGTAGCTAGAGCCACTTTGTTTCCCAAGAAAGGATTATTTGTCCCATGGTTCATAGTAAGTCCCCCAAGTCACCATGAGCATTCCCTCTGAGGACCTCATTGCCATACAACACCAGGGAAAGCCAGGAAGGTGGAAGCAGGACTCCAGGCTGTTCTGCTTCTCCGGTGGTCTTCATGATCTTGGCAAACCTCTAATATGATTTAGCCTTCCAGGGCTGGAGAGATAGCTCAGCCATTAAAGGTCGTTAACAAGCAAAAATGATTTAGCCTTCCCTATACAGAGGCAGGTGTTGTCTTACTGCCCTCCACCAATTTAGAGAGAAAGAAAAAACCTCTTATACAACAAAGGTCCCTTTTGATTATCTCTTTTGTACTGCCACTAAACCCACATGCCCTGCAATACTTAACAGCTGAAAAGAAGTTGCCTATTTCTCAACTCTTAAGTGTTTGGATGAGCTCCTGAGTAGATACCATTGGTTCCAGCATTAAGCACAAGTTAGAGAACTGGTGGGAAAGTTCTTCCTTCTCCCCCTGCAAAATAACTATTAGAGACTGTACAGAATTGGAAACTCCAGGCGTCACCAGTTACCATGCCATTTCCACACATGGCACCCCCTGGAGTCGAACGTTATGGTGGCCCTGCCAGGGTCTGGTCTGCATGATACTAGCAAATCACATCTCATCGGGTTTCATTGTCTTCATAAATAAATTGGGGTAGTTCAATAAAATTATTGACTGAATTCAGAGGACACTCTTGACTGTGATCTTTTCCCTGACCTTAGAAAACACAAGCCCACACTCTGCCACAGTGCTCATTGTCACCTTGAGGTTAACTAGCCTTGATTTAAAATCCCTATGATGTAAAGATGACATGATTCTACCCAGAGAGATAGGTGCTTGACCAAGGAAGAGGAAGAGAGATTGAAAGAAGGGAAAGCTATATGGCTGGCACAGTGAACTTAAGTATGGGACGACACTTTCATCTTGTTATAGTCATATTTCTCTGTAGCTTCAGAACCATTCTGATGTGCACACACCAGATGTAGATGTGCTTTGAGATAATCAGTCGTCATCTGGGTGCTTTGTCCTTGTTTTTAATAGGGAAAAAAAAAGGTAGTCTTCCTTTCCCTCGTTTGTCTGGCAGTCTCTTCCTGTGTTTTTCTTTTCCTCCTTCCTTTCATTCTCCAGACTTCCCTCTCCCTGACCTTAAAGAGATGAATTGGAAGAATGTGCTGTCATGTCAGAAGGAAGCCATTGTCAGTTCACACAGGCAAGCACTAATAGGATAAGGTATTATCCGACTTCCTTTAAGTCCAGAAATTAAGTCTTCTTGGAATGGTAATAGATTATCACTTGTAGCCACTGTGGCTGCCAGGCTGCAGGAACAGGCTGCTAGTGCCTGAGACCTCAGCTCTATCTGAGCTATTATGAGGGATGCACTGAGCATTCCTCTAGTTAGGACCAAAAGCTGGCGCTTGGTTCCTGCCTGAAACTGCCTATGTTGAGAACTTTCTATAACTCATTCAGTTTACTTATAGGGTGTGGGGGGGGTCCCTGAGTAGGAGCAACTGTCTGAATGATACTAATGAACCCAAATGAGTGGGTAGATAAAGGAAGAAATTCAGACCTTGAAGACTGGGAAGAAATAGCCTGAGGCCAGAAAAGCAAACTTTGCCCAACAAAAGGTGTGTGAAGCTTTTCTCCCTCTGCATGCTGACTCACTGAGCAGGTAGAGTGACTTAACTAATGACTAAAATACCACCAGCTCAGAGATAGGCTAAACCAGAGTTGAGACCTTAAAAGAACTGTAAGAGCTAACATTGGAGAGGTGATAGCATGCAAACCACTAGAGGTAAGAAAGAGCCATCACTCTTAAATGGAAAGATCATTTGGAATTTCTTAAGCCCTATCATAGAGATGAGTGGACTCAAATGGAGATTATGAAAGAAAACCTGATATAATAATTGAAGGGTGTCTTTATTAGTGGGTATATAAGAAGGTAGGTAGATACTAAAGAAATAAATGTGTCAAGGACTCCTCTGTTCCTGTTTTATAATTTATGTGACCATTAGTCATTAGTTAGTTCTGTAACTGGATACACAGAATGGGTGAGCTTGAAAGTCTGAGTCTCCCTGCAGTCCAGCAGCCCTGACACCCAGTACTAGAGTGGCCTCTCAACTCACTGCTCCCCAGATACAGGTTCCAAAGCCTCTGAGATGTGCTGCTTTCTCAAGTGCTGACTTGTTTTGACAAGACGGCTTCTCTAACATCTCCACACAGTTCTAGGCCTACTCTGTGACTCACTACAAGTATTCATAAGCACTGAATTCAATCATCAAAATTTCTATATATCCTTCCTTTGAGGGTAAATAGTGAACTGTACACCTACTAAAAATGAGGACGTGAGTTCATAACAGACCCAAGAGAGCTGCCAGAGTCCAATTTAGTGTACCACCTGAAGACTGGCTTGCTTTCACCAACAGTGGACAGCCTACAAGAGAGGCAGCAGGACTGTTGTAGGTAGGTGTGGTTTGGCCCAAGTTCTGGCAGCAAAGTTGGCATGTACTAGTGAATAAAACCTATGATCATCCTTAAGTCTAATTCTGGCTTCTCAGTAGGAAAAAGAAATGCATTGTTTTTTAGCTTGGAAAGCTGATCTCCCTACTTTTCATCTCCTCTGTTCCATGCCATCAGTGTCACAGTAAGAGTCCTCTGCCATCCGGGGTGCAGCCAGCATCTTGCTTACTAAATGAAAAAGAAAAGAAAATCTCCCTGGCTCTCCTTGTTAACTGCATGCAAACACTTGCCTCTGTCTCTGCTCTTCATTTTTCTCTCACTTGTAAAATCATGATGCTAGCCCCCTTTCTACAAGAGCCCCAGTAGCTCTCTCTGTGCCAAAAGCCTTCTCCATCTTGCTGCTTCCCCTTCCTACCTCCAGGCCTGGTAATGTAAGGCCTTCATAGTAAGGAAGTATTTTTATCACTGACCTCGATAATATTGGTTCATTTGCAACTCTGCCCCTCCTGTGGAAAACCACAGATAGATGAAGAGACTAGGAAGCTCGCCATCTTGTTAAAGACCAAAACTTCCTAGGTAGAAACGTCTAATTCCAGCCCCAGTCTTTAGCATCACTGTCAGCAGTGCCTTTACAAAAAGTGTAGTCCATTTCTGGACGAAGATAGTGTGTGGGCCAGCTACAGAGTGACTTTAGGTACAGAACACAAGACAGAGTTTTTCTGGGAAATAAAGCACAACCATATTTTCCAGCATATTTCGGCTTGTAGGTGGCATTGTCTCCAACTTCTATATAACGATTCTTTCTCTCTGGAATAGTGAGAGTATACATAAGATTGAAGGACAGGGGAGATGATGGGCACTGGTCTTTTGGTCTGTATACTTATATCATCAAATAACTGCCAACTATATATATAAAGTACCTACTATACAATGTCAGCCACCACGCCAAGTGTGAGGTGTACAATTTTCAATATTTACAACAGGCTATGAAGTAGTGAAGTACATACTAATTAATATTGTCATCATCTTACAGATAAAGACACTAAGTACTTGCCTAAGTTAGAGCTAGGAAGTTTGGAGCTAGAAATCAACCCAGGATACTGGCTCCAGAGTCTATTTGCAAACATCATGTTCCCTAACCACCCCTCATGTGTATGAGGGGGTCCTGGGGGTGCAACAATGGTAATGGCCTACTTTTTTAATTCCTTAAACCTGCTCGAGATGTAATTTACTTATTTTAATTTAAAGCAAAGATGGAAACAGCCCAGTAGCTAAGCCATTCTTCCCCCTGCAAACAAAAGGGTGCTTTCTAAGTGGGTGGAGACCAAAGGAACCAAACTGCCTTGCAGTTTAGCTGAGGCAGGGTTTAGAAATGGCACAAACAGTGCCTGCATTAGGTGGAGGCATGGTGTGCTGAGTGCCAGCAGAGGAGATAAAACCAGACATATGCTTAGATATATAAGTGTTCTCTCTCCTTTCTCTCCTCTAATTTTAAGCCTTTACTGCTTTAGTGCACTGAAACAGTAGACCCTAAATTTTGAACCCTACCCTCCTGAGATAGAAGCCTGGTGTAAGAAAGACGCACCTAACTCTCTTGCTGTTCATAGTCATCAGCCAGTGCAGGAAGCCGGAGGCTATTGATTCTGACCCTCCTGCCTGCCAACAATAGGAATTGTCTTGCAGGAGGGACTCTTCACGTTGTTCTACCCAGGAAGTTAAGTTGCTGGCCTCAATACATGTTAAATAGCCATGAAAAACTAGTATCTGTAAGCCTTAGAGACTAGCCTGCCTGCTTGCATTGGTAATATGGTGCAGCATTATTACAGCAAAGGTTGATAAGAAGACTTGGAGTAAATTATAGAAATGCTAACTACAGTGTGACATTTAAAGAACTAAGGCTAGTGAGCTAGCAAGATGGCTCAGCAGGTAAAGGCATTTATTACCAAGCCTGATGGCCTGAGTTCTAGCCTCAGATCACATAGTCCTCTGACAGTCACACATGTCCCCTCACCCCACTAAACAAACAGATAAGAACATTTTAAATGAGGTAAAACTAGATAGGTAGGTACAGTAGAGGAAGAGGAACTAAGGTCCTGTTCTTCCATCCCAGTCTTATCATTGTTGAACCAAATAAGCAGACCACTCCTGTAGAGGTTTTTTTCTGTTAGGAACTTTAAGACCTTGTCAGTCATCTACATTGGGGAGGAAGTCAACTTTCTCACTGAAAACACACCAACATACCTACTTTCATCTTTCTCCTGTAGCTGCCACCCTTTGTGGGATTCTGACTCCAGAAGCTGCCTGTGCAGAACCCAGCTCTTATGCACACACAGAGCTCCTACTGTCAGTTGTGGTCAGGCCTTACAGAGTAGAAGAGCTGGGTGGGATGAAAGTGAACACAGAAGTATCTGTAGGAAGTCCCATTTTAGCTGCATATTAGCATGGAAAGAAACGCAAAGAGCCAATAAGAGCCTCAGTGAGAAAACACATTTGGCTTCAGAGTCAGGAGACCCGGGCTTTAGTCTCACCTCTCCCACATTCAATATGACCTTGGATATGTCTTTCCATTTCCGTGGAGCTCAGTTTCCTTGACCAGAAAATATTTTTTTTTAAATTAGAGTAAGTAATTTTCATGACCTTAAAAATTCTGTAATGAAAAGTCTGTAATTCCATACTAGCCACAGTCTTTGCTCTAATGTGTTGCTATAACTACCCCTGAAGAGCTACCAACCCACGTTCCATTCCCAGGTAACCAGCCTTACAGCTTGGCCAGCCAGGCTTGAGAATGACTCACTAACACAGCCTTAGAGCCTCACTTCAGTGCTCCTGAGGCTCTTCTGAAAAACTGTCCCAAGTGCCTGCTTAGGGGAGGATGTACCCCGCTGTATCGCAAAAGAGGGTGACTTCTCTAACTGCGGAACAGTGCCAGACCAGAGGATAGGCCCACTGGGGAAAGAGCTGTCCCTGACATGCCAAGGATACTTTTGCCCAGGGTCCCCCTTCTTATCCTCCCACCCCATCCCTTCAGTTTCCTTCTAGAAAGCAGTTCTCCCTCAGGTTCTAAGACTGGGATATGCTCATGGGAGAACGAAGGCATTCCTCCTTAGGATTTTTCCTCCGCCTCTGTCCTCAGACCTTTGTCATTTCAGTTATTGCAGAGTTTCTGACTTCCCAGACAGCTGTCACAAAAAGAAGGGGGTGCTAGGAAATCAGCACCCCACCTTGTACTGCTGAGGCAGCAACTTTGTTGTCACTTGCCTCAGAGTGTGTACCCAGAAAGCTGTTCCCAACAGCCCAAGTTGTGTAGTGTAGCACTAGGGGACAGAGCCTATTCTTGAATTCTCATCTGATCGTAGCCAAGTCCCACCCTTTGCTCTGCTGCAGTTTTCTTTTTTTATTAGAGGTAGAGTGGTAAAAAGACAGGGAGAACCAACCATTGTTGCCTGCATTGTAAGTGCGTACCAGCTTATCTCAGGCACTGATGGCCAGAAATGATCTGCATACCTAGGACGATTTCTTTGCCAACTGCTGCAAAGTGCTACCTGCTTCTTTCCCTCCTTAGTGCCAGATAGATCACACCCACTCAGTCCTCATTCTCTGCATTAGTGTAAATATGTGCTGACGAGGGTCCTTGTTCATGGAGCCTCCCTGGAAATCATTGTTCTGTGAACCTTAGGAGCCAGACCCCCACCTCCTTCAACACACATCCTACTATTCAGCCCTGGGGGAAACAACACTGCCTATGGGAATTTGCAGCCAAACTACATTACTGCAGCCCTCTTACATCCAAGCCTCCCGGGGTCCTTGGGTTGAGCTGGTACTGCCTGACCATCAGGTTCTGCTGAGGTGGCAGTTCACTTCTGGCCAGGTCCCAGGAGCTGAGGCTGACCCATTTTCCCTGCTTTTCCAGGGTGTGGGGAATTTGGTTATATCCCCAACAAAGCCAGGGACTAACACACTTAGCTCGTGGAAGATGCACTGGAGTCGGGGTGCATTTATTTAAACTAAAGAAAGGAGGTTGACAGCTTTTAGCATTTTCCCACACTTTAAAAAAAAATTAACATTGTCTCCCTCCCCACATTGTGCCTCTTCCCTCCCCCAACCCCCTTTATTTAAATATAAATGACTCGGCCAATACTTATAAGACTGTATACGTTCAGGGTCTTCTTATTCAATTTAACCCTTTGGGGATATTGAATTAAAAATTGAACAATATTTATTAAAATACAAAAATACACTTTTCTCACGTTACAATCAGTGTTCTTTTGTTGGCATTCCCCCCCACCCATACCACCCCCTTCAAATCCGAACCCTTTATTTCCTCTTAAAGCTAAAATAATAACTGAAAGTTACATCATTAAATGGACCAGAATAACAGATCTTGCCCCCTGCTTATAGCTCTACTGGAGGTAGGCCTAGGGGAGGGAAGCTTCCCTCCATGGTACACCATTCAACAGGACTCCATGCAGAACTCAGTCGTGTGAGCCCGCTTGTCACTTTTGTTGTAACTGTGGGTTTCACATCTCCTCCCCCCGAAAAAAAAAACATCCTGGTTGGCAAAGGCTTCTTTAAATTGAGCCTGTGCCCTTTTTAGCTCTCCTTTTTTCCTCTCTACTCATGTTCTGCCCCCACTCCATCAGCTGTAATAATCCCTAATGAATCAGCATTTAGAATAGTCACCAAATCCCAAGCGTTAGAAAAGCTTCACTCCCCTAAATCCCCCCACTCCCAGCCTCTCCTCTTTCTCCACCTTTAAACAAACAAGATCTTTTTTTGAAAAATCATAAAATGTCATCGTTGTCTACAATCATTTGTCAGATACCCGGAACAACAGGTGGACTCGGCACAATGCTAATTTATGGCCTCCTGTGAATCATCCCCTCTGCTTTTCTGCCTCCCTTCTTCCCGGTGCCGCACCCCCTTCTGGCCACCTCCTCCCGGGAAACCCTGAACAGACACATGCCTTGCAGAGTGGGTTATGCCCAACTGCAGGAATCTGGTGCAGTGTGAAAGCATTCGACTGAGAGCTACACCAGCTCCCTTTCTTCTAAGCTGTCCTGAAGCATTGTCGGGGGAGATACGTGCAAGTCTCAGGGCACAAACCCAGAGGACTTGTGCTCATGGACAAAGAAACAACCCCTTTAAGGATTCATTTGAATTTTGGTGGTTTTCCTACTTAAAATATATTTACAGATCTATCTTCCCCTTTGCCTATGAAAGAAAAAAATTATTGCCTCTCAACATTTTGGCAGAGTACAAATTTGTAATGCTTTTTAAATTATTTTTATAAGATAGATCTGTAAAGACAGCTCTCAGCTTAAGAAAGATGTCTGTAGAAATTGTATTCCTATATCATGTGAAGCATCTTCTAAAAAATGATGTGCAATCTATCATTCCTACCCCCAGCAGCCCACGCCCTGCCTCTCTAGGGGTACTGGTTGTTTCAGCTTGTTTTGTCTGACCGTTTCCACCTTACACCATTTGACTTGAGGCTCCCACCCACAACATTGCCAAGATTCCCTTCCCTCCCCTTTAAATAGAACTTACAAGTTAGAAAATAGTTGTGTTTTAATTTTTTTGTTTTTAAATTTTAATATAACCTTTAACCAGCCCATAGATTTAATATATAAGCATATACAAGAAAAAGTCTCTCCCCACTCTGTACAAAAGTTGCTCTTTTTGTGCATCCTATTGCATTTTATAAGTTTTTTGAGGGAGGGGAGTCATATTTGAGTTTCCTGTACCTTGTCCTTGGTATGGGTCTGAATTATATAAGGTTCAGAGATAGTGGTGACTGTGGGGTGCAGAGAGTTCCCCAGGCTGTTTTCTGTCCAGTGGGCCCCATGTGCTGGTTTGTAGGTGTTGTAGTTAATATGGTCATGTATTGTGGGCAACACTACTGCCCCCTCACCTGATACACCGGATGGAGCTGCTGTTGCTGCTGCAGATGCTGCTGCTGGGATGTCTTCATCCACCTGGATAATCTCTACTGTCCTGGCAGCTGTGACTGTACTCCGCTGCTGGTGTCGCTTGCGAAGTTTATAGAAGACAATCAACATGGCAGCAGCTAGGAGTGTCACTGCCACAAAGCAGCCAATGATGATCTTGGTGGTCTTCATAACTTCATCCAGGCTGGTCTGCATCTTGTCGGTGGTGTCTGTTGAGGGTACTGGCACCTGCTTGGGCACACGGGTGGTCTGAATGAGCACCGTGGTAGAGGTGGTATATGCCGGCTGGTAACCAGTGGATGTGGTGGGAACAGGCTTGTACTTTCGTGTTATGTCCTCAGGTGAGATCTCTGTGGTCTCCACTGTTACTGTGGTGAAGAAGCTGAAGTTGGGGGTGTTGAGCTCGGCCGAGCTCACATTGAGGTA
This sequence comes from Dicrostonyx torquatus, assembly GCA_028555095.1. Classification (NCBI taxonomy): domain Eukaryota; kingdom Metazoa; phylum Chordata; class Mammalia; order Rodentia; family Cricetidae; genus Dicrostonyx; species Dicrostonyx torquatus. The sequence continues at coordinate 5,941,435 of JAQHUG010000069.1, read as the reverse complement.
GGCCGAGGCATTGGAGTTGCCTGCCACATTGGTCACCATGCATGTGTATACTCCAGTGTCTATGAGCAGCACACGAGAAAAGTTCAAGGTGCCATCATTAAGGACAGAGATCCGTGGGTGTCGGGAGGCGTGGCTGAGCACTGTTCCATTGGGCAGCAACCACTTCACAGAGGACATAGGGGGAGTCCGACACTTAAGTTCTGCCATCCGATCCTCAGAGATATTGAGGTCCCGGGGTGCATCCATGATGAAGGGAGCAGAGCACTGGAAGGCCGCCTGGTCCACTTCCACCAGGTAACGGCCTCGCATGTGCATGGGAGCATGACAGCGGCCACAGCAAGTGGAATTGGTGGGAATGTACTCCCGAAGCCACCAAGCCAGCCACAGGATATCACAATCACAGTTCCAAGGATTGTGGTGTAGGTGCAACTCCACTAGGTATCTCAGGGGAGTGAAGAGGTCATGGGGCAAAGATGAAAGGTTATTGTGGGCCAAGTTGAGTTCCACAAGAGAAGCCAGCTCATCAAAAGCATTCCTCTCAATCAAGCTGACTTGTGAGTTCATCACCCACAGTTTCTTGAGGGAGCTAAGGCCATGGAATGACCCTGGCCTGATCTCAGGAAAGTGGTTCCCTGACATCTCAAGCTCCTCTAACCCCACTAGGGGTGTAAGATTGGGCATATCCTTAATGTTGCACATGCCCAAGTTCAGGTACTTGAGGTTGAATAGCCCCTCAAAAGCTCCCTCAGAGATATACTCCAGCTTCTTGAGCTCACCCAAGTCCAGACGCATGAGGGAGGGCACCCGGTTGAAAGCATAAGAGGGGATGCTTTCAATGGGGTTGTTGCGAAGCCAGAGCTCCCGCAGCTTTGACAGGTACTCAAAGGCCCCACTGGGAATGACAGTCAGCCAGTTGTCAAACAGTTCCAGGGTATTGAGACTGGCAAGGCCATTGAAGGCCCCCACCTCTATTTGCCTGATGGAGTTCCTCCCCAGCTGCAGGACCTCCAGGTGGTGGAGGTGCCTGAAGGTGTCGGCCTGAATCATCTGGATGTTGTTTTCCATGAGGTTGAGATACCTGGTGTTGGAAGGAATACCCTGCGGGACCTCAGAAAGGCCCCGGCGGGTGCACACCACCTTGCTGAACTGGTTACTGCAGGAACAGACGGAGGGGCAGTTCTGGGGCCCGGCTGAAGCGGCAGCAGCGATGGCTGCACACAGAATCCACACTTGCGCCGTGAGGTAGACGACGGGAAGCAGGACGGCATTCCAGGTGTGGTGCACAGTTACCTGCCACAAGAGCTTCATGGTGTGGCACGTTCATAATTCACCATCGCCTGGGATTTTGGCTTGGAAAAGAGAACCAGCCTTACCCCGGCTTAAGTGAGCTAGGAGCTCCTCTTTCCATCTGGAGAAGGAGGTGGGGAGGGGGCGATTAGAGACCAGCAGATCGGCCTAGAAAAATCCTGCCAAACTACAGAGCGGGCCCCTCATCCACCAGTCCACCCCCAAGGCCAGCCCATAGAAAGCTAAGACTTTCCCTCCCACGTTGCAACCATCCCCACCCAATTCGCTGTCACCTACCTCGGAAGGAAAGCAAGAAAGAATTAGCGCCTTGTCCTTAAGCTTTCTCCACGGGAGCCGGGTACATCATTCCCATTCTGACTTTAGTTTTAATTAACAAAGGGGGAAGTGGTGGGGGCAGGGAGGGCAGCGGGGAGGGGAGGGGAGGGGTGGGGGGGGAGACAAAATGGCTTCTAGTAAATCCGGAGCCGGCGAAGCCGCGGAGTTGAGGCGCGCCAGGGAGAGCCAAGGCCCGGCGGGCTATGCAGGTGCATGCCCCCCCGAGATCCCGAGGAGCGGCGCCACCAGCGCTTCCCTGCTTTGTCCTTGGACCCTGGCACCAGCTCGCTCCAGCCGCGGGGGAAGGCGCTTCATCGCCAAAGTGTGTCTCCGGCGCCCCCAGCCCTCTCCCTGTGCTGTCGCGGGGGATGGGGGTGCGGGGGCGCCCCGAAGCCGCCCAGGCCGCGCTCCCCGGCTGCTGCGCTGCTCTCCACTCCGCTTTCCCGGCGTCGGCCGCCTGGAGCTGGCGGCAGCTGATTGCAGTCGTGAGCTCACGGAGCTGCGAGAGTTAAGAGGTGTTCGCTGCGCCTTCGCCCTCCCTAGGCACACACCCCCTTTCTTCTCGCCTCTTCTCCAAAGGGTTAAAAAGACAAAAACTGGGCTCAGTTCTCCAGTCCGGCTGTCTGCTGGCGCGAGGAGCGGTAATCCGTCCAGCCCCGGAGGGGCAGCGGCGTGGACGTGGCGTCGGGGCCCGGTCCGCGAGCGGAGGAGCGCGCAGCGCCGGCGGTCGCGCCCGCACCGCAGGCCCCTTCAGGGACTCCGGGGGCGGGCGCGGGTCCGGCGGCGGCGGCCGCAGCCCCCGGCAGCGCGCAAGCGCCCGCCGCCGCCCGCCACTGCTGGGCTCCCCGCGCGCCGCCGGCCCCGGTTTTGTGCGGAGAGTGCGAGTGCGCCGTTGGGGCTCCCGGAGTCTTCAGCGGCCGAGCTGCCAGCGAACTGCTGCAGCGGCCGGAGCTCTGGCGACGGCGGCGTGAGCAGTGGGGGTCGCGGCTGCGGGAAACGCTCCGGAGCCTGTGAACATGGTCTCTGCTGGCTAGCGGCGGCCGCGACAGCAACGGGGCCCCTGCGCTCGGCACCCACCGTCTTCTCCTCGCGCCGGGCTCGCGGTGTTGCAGGCGGCAGCCACGCAGACTGCTCTCTCATCCTTTTGTCCTTCAGTCAGAACGTGAATGTACTGCTGACGCATACTGTTCTGGGGAGAAGATTAGCGTGATGCAGTGCTCTTATGTTTTAACACCGCTCCCCCTCCGCCGCCAGCCCTCAAGGGGTTAACGCCGCGCCTTCCAGAGCGCGCCAGCCCGCGCCGCGCAGCCCCGAGTCGCGGAGGGCTGCCTGTCTTCCTTGCTTCTTCCTTCCCTCCCTCCCTCCCTCCTTCCTTTTTTTCCTTCCTTCCTTCCTCCTTGCTCCCCTCCCCCCTCCCCCTTCCCCGGCAGCTTCCTCCCCGCCCCCTCCAGACGATCGGAGCGGCCCGGGCGGGCTAGCGGGCGAGTGAGTCGGAGTGAGCGTCAAGTCAGGGGCCGCGCGCTAGTCGCAGGCGTTCGCAGCTATTTTGGTCAGGTCGGAGCAAGTGGCTGGATGGTCCCTGATAGGCTGGAGCGGTGCGGGGCTGCAGCGGCAGACTGCGCGGCCCCCACCCGGGCCACCCAGCACGGTCCAGTCCTGGACTGCTGAGCTCAGGGGCCCGGGTTGCTGCGGCCCTCGGTAGGGCTGCTGCAGTTGGCCGACCTCCTGAGAATGCCCACGTCATACGCACCCCCGCTGAATACCCACGGGGTGCCTGGCCGCGTGGCCAGGAGTTTGGATCTGCAGGATGGTGTGGACTAAGGGGCAGGCAGCCGGGGACGCAAGGGCTGCTTTGAGTCAGAAGACCACAAACCTAAGCTTTGCCTTGCTCTGAACCTGTCTTAATAGTCCCCTCCCTCGCACACTTTCTCACCCCCACCCCCACCCACCCCGGCTGTAACCGGGGTTTTAAATGATAGTTTTCTTAATGAGGGCTGTGGGGGCGGGAAACAGTGGAAAGAAAGACCAAACTGAAGGAGCTGAGGGAATGACAACCTGGGAAGGATTGAGGTGAGCTTCCAGAACCCATGGCGCAACCCACAGTTCATTCATGGAGCTGCAGCCTTGCCTCCCTGTCGCCCCCTTTTCCTCCCTGGTATGCAGGGACCAGGAAGGTGCTTTATGCCTTCTGTCCCTTGAGCTGCACTAGCCTGCCTTCTCTCTCTCTCTCTCTGTCTCTGTCTCTGTCTCTGTCTCTCTCTCTCTCTCTCTCTCTCTGTCTCTCTGTCTCTCTCTCTCTCGGACTCCCTGAGCACCTCCTAGCAGCTTCCTATAGCAGTTTGCTGCAAAGGAAGTTCTGGCTCACTATACATGCTTTGACAGTCTAATGTAAAAACGTAGGTCAGCATTTACTAACCCATTCCCCCATAAAAGAACCTCCTTTCTCAGCCTTCTGAGGGTGAAAGTCTATAGGTTAGTGCTGTGATGTAGGTCCAGTAGAATTAGACATGAGTTTACTATTCCCTCCTTCCAGCCTCTTGCCTTGATAACAACCCCTGTTATCTAACAAGCATGCTTCTTTAACTCTACTGTTCCCAGGTGCGCTGTTGCTTTAAGGATCCTGAAGCCCAGAATTTCCCAACTTTCTGAACTCAAACATGGCCATAAACTCATTAATATCGACTGCCCAAAAATCTAAACCTTCAAATCCTGGAAAGTGGGCAGCTTAATGTCTTCATCCTTTACCAAGAACTTATAGCTTACATTTGCTGTCAAGGGAAAACCTATTTCTGAGCTCGTGTGTGTGTGTGTGTGTGTGTGTGTGTGTGTGTGTGTGTGTGTGAGTGAGAGAGAGAGAGAGAGAGAGAGAGAGAGAGAGAGAGAGAGAGAGAGAGAGAGAGTAGGGTCACATATATTAAGTTGTAGCACCACGACTTGAACCCTGGAAGGCCTTACACAGATTGATGTCGGGGGTCTTAGGTATGGAAATGATTCCTCCAAGCATTCTTCCAGAGGAATGAGGTCAAATTTTATCTACCCACTCACCAGTGTTTGTGTACCCATCATTCTAAGAATCTATGTCTGTTCTAATGAATTCTTTATTTACCGCAGTGAAATGATTGTCCGTTGTTGTCTCCATTTTCCAGGTGAAGGCACTTAGCTCAGGCAAACAATAACTTGGTTATGGCCCGACTGTCAGATAGTGACAGTCAGCTTTTCAAGTCAGTCTTCAATTCATGAGACCAGCGATTTCATCACTAACACAATATCCGCTGTATCCACTATGCAGGCCAATAGTGGAGGCAAGGTTGAGGGAGAGACTGAGCATTCAGTGGAGGGTGTATGAGAAATCAGAGTGTCAGTGGAGGGGCTAAAAATAATAAGTCCTATAAACTTGTCTCACTGGTGATGACAGAGCAAGAGGAGAAATGAGAAGTTGCGGTAAGTCACTCCCTCGTGCTAAGGTCTAATTCCATTTGACTCTGTAGTAGTTCTTCCTCTTCTACCACTTGGAGACAAGGTTTCATTTTAAAGCCCAAACTGGCCTCAAACTCATGGAATCCTTTGGCCCTGTCCTCTAAAGTTGCAGACATGTGTCTCCAGTTCTTCTTTGCACTCTTCATTAAAGCCCCAAGATATGTGAACCTGGAACACTGGGGATCAGCTGCCACTGAGCAGGAAGAGAGTTGTGGTATTGGGGAAGGCAGGGGCATCACCAAGGTCTGGGTGGCACACTGGAGTATGGTGCTCCTTTCTTGGTCAGAAGAGGGACTCTGCCTGAACTGGTTTCCTGCCTGTGTAGACAAACTCAGCCCCATCTCTTCAGCTCCAGGCCCAGCAAATGGCAGCTGTTGCCCTTCACCCCTCCACTGTGAAGGTAGAAGAGGGTAGGCTGATTTGTATAAAACCACTACATAGGAATGAGTTTGCCGTAAATGTGGCTGCTGTTGACGAAGGCAAACATTTCCAAACTCAGTGGAGCTCTACTTGGGACTGCTTTGCCCTCGGTGGGTCAGCTAGGCCAGCACAGTTCTGAACCTACAGAGCAGACTAAAGAAACTGTGAGAGGCCTTCAGTACACAGTCCTCCTGAGCTGGGAATCCTGTGACCTCTACTCTAGATAAACTGAACTCTCCCTGTGGTATATTGCCCCTCACAACCAGTAGTTCGGAGCGGTGCCACCAAGAAATAAGAGAAGGCAACTTGCACTTAAAGGAAGGACACCGGTCTGAGAACAGTCAGTTTTCACATAGGCAAGAGTTGAAGAGGCTGGGAATGGTCAGCAGCTCAGTTTTGAAGAACAGGCCTTGTCCTGAGGTTGGGATACCTGAGTTCTAGTTGATTTTTTTTTTCCCCTGTCACTGTTAGACATGATGAATCATAAAGTAAGTCTTGATTTCTTCATGTATAAAGTCAGGGAAATGGACTAGAATGCTCTTTTCAGTTCTCATAGTCCATGTCACTTTCAAACAGCTTTGGGGAAAAGGTTGATCCTTTGAGATTGTAGCCCAGCTTTGGAGATGGGCCATGAAGTTAAGGAGAGAATACTTCCTTCAGCTTAATCTAGACATCTAGAGAGAAAGAGAGATCGATCATCTTGATTTGATCTCTCACTTTAATGATGTTAAGGAAGCTCAGAGAGGTACAATGACTTAACTGGTTACATGGCTATTAAAATCAAAGTCTGTCCCTTCTGAGCTCAGCCTTGTCTAGATGCTTTCTGTGGTTTATTGGCTTTTAAACCCTGGGCTTCAAGATTTCACCAAATGCCTGCACTGTATTCTTTGTGAACAAAATGTTATTTATAGTTTGCTGGTTTCGGGGTAAGGATGGGGCTTTAATAGTGATGGTATGCCGTTCCAATGACTTGGATCTTTAATAAGAAGCCTAAGGACTAGTCATGCAGAGGGATCTGGGAGTGTCAGGTCAGCCCACTCCCCACTCTGATTAAACCGCTGCCCCTGAGGCATTATCCTAAACAGCCACTAGATGTCCATAATGCCTCGTAGGGTTTGCCAGAAATAGGAGGGTACCATCTTGCTTTTAGTGTGCTTTTGGGTTCCTTCTGAGGAAGTCCAACAAGAAAAGAATGAGAGTAAAGTTTAAAGGGGGAGATTTTAGAGACAGGAAGAAGGAAGGAAAAATAATATGGAAATTATTCCCCCAAAGAGACAAGGAAAGATATTGATTAGTGAATTTGTAATGGTTTTTTAAAAGGTAAAAATAAAGTAGGAAATGTATTACACAGAAGTAGTCACCTCCTCCTGTCCAGTGCAGTGAACACATGGACTCTTGTGTTTCTAATTTTCCTCTTACCAGTCTAGGATCACCTGGTCATGGAGGTTTCTGTCTATCATAAAAGGAAACTCACTTATTTTCCTTGAGAGCTCATAGTGAAACAATACTGTCACTGCCCACAGTCATAAATAAAATGGCTCTTCTTCCTTGAGTGGATGATTCAGGGCAACACATATGCCCTGAAAGTTATCTGCTTTTCCTAGTGCCCCAGATTTCACTGTTGTTTTCTCTAAATCTCTGCTTTTTTAAAGAAAGGCAAGGATAGGGGGGGAATGTTAAAACTAAAGAAGAAAGTAACAGAGTGGGCTAGGTGGTAGATCTTTAGCTTTGCAATGCTTAATGCCTTAGATTCAGTCCCCAGTATCGAAGAGGGTTGGGGTTGGGGAATCCTCAGGGCCTATCAAGAGCAATTTTCTAAACCTCAGCTGAAATAAGACAAGGTGGCTAATAACAATTACAAAGAACTGGCCTGTGAAGTAGCTCAGACCTATCTAATAAAAGCCTGGGTTTCTCCCCAGCACTGCATTAACTGGCTATGATGGAGCACCTCTATAACCCCAGAGTTCAGGTCATCCTCAGGTACATAACAAGTTTGAGGCCAGCCTGGGATATATGAGATGCTGTCTCAAAAGGGGGGTGGTGTGGGTGTGAGGGGGATTATAAGGAGCTGTACAGAATGCAGAGGCCTCCTTTTCTGCTGAGAATAGTTTCCCCAGGCTTTGTGGGTAAGCTCCCAAACTGTAGAGAAGAGACAAGCCTCCTGACTACTAGCTGCCTCTTCCTTTCTTGGAAAAGTGAGCTTGGGGTGCCATTCTTGCCATGATCACATATATGGGCCGACAATCCAAATAAACAGCCCCCCTTCCAGTTATATCCAGACCCCAATAGTTTACCTTCTTTAATTAGCCATATACAGCAATAATAATTTAGTAACATTTTTGGGAGTGTATAGGTACTTACGCTGTACTTTTGTCGAGTAGATTTAAGTTTCGTTGTGGTTACTGAAGTAATGAGTGGCTCAGTTTCTGTGGCTGCCATAACACATTTCCACATAGTCTATGATGTCAAACAGCAAATTCTCTTGGATATCCAGAAGCTCACAGTTCAGAATCTAGCAAGACTACTCCTTCCAGAATCTTGACTGGTGTTGCCCTCTAGAGACATCCCTTACCTTGTCAGTAATCAATTCAGGTTCTGCCTCCATCATCACACCGTCTCATTTTCTTCTCTTTCCTGTCTGTAATTTAGATGTTTCTGGTTGGAGTTAGTGCCCAGCAGGATAATCAAGAACCCCAGGTACAAACTAGATCATGGATTAGAGGGCCACACCTACAATTAATTGCCTCACAGATGCACATGTGATGTATCTGTTAAAGTCATGCATGTACCCAAACTACATTCAAGAAGATACATTCCATGCTGTATGTGTGCGTGTATATGTACGTATGTATGTACATATGTACTTGCACGTGTGCATGTGCACATCTAGCAAGCATTAAAGCACAGTGGTGGCTATGAAGTATCTCTGGAGTCAGACACACTTGGACTTAAAATCTTAGGTCTGCTTCTTACATACTACATATATGTAATTCTTTATAAAAGCCTCACATTTTTCATGTGTAAAATATTTAACTTAATTCTGCTTTATACTGGGCTGCACACAAATTTTGGAATCTATAGTTGGCCTCAGTATCTATTTTTAATATGAGAGCTAGTATAGAAAAGAATTGCTTTGTCTAAGTTTTGAGTGAATTCTCTTTCCATTATATTTTTATTATTTAGGATCACTTGCTCTTGGCATTGTTACTAATTCTTCATTCATGCTACAAAGTGATTTTTACTATTTCTATCAATTAATACTGTTTTTGAGGCATGATCTCACTATATAGACCAGGCTAGCCTCAAATTTCCAAACATCACCACACTTAGCAAGTAATACTTTTATTTTTAGTTAATTTTAATTTGAGACAAATCCCAAATATTACCAAATTACCGTGTGCTCTGCCAAGCTTACCAGTGTGTAAACATCTCACTTGCCCACAGAACTTATATTCAGAATTGCTAAAGTAATCTCTGCTAGGCATGGGTTACCCATGCCATTTATAATCTATTCTCCATAGCAACTAAAGTGATCTTGGTGACATTACATCAGAGTATGTTATCGATTTACTTAAAATGTTCCATTTGCCTCATAAATTGAATAGCAACCAAACTGCTTACCACAGCTCCTTGCCTTTCAACCTCTGCACTGACGTTTTGTCAGAACTCTCCGAACTTCCAGCATAACAGTTACACTGGCCATCAGATGCTGGGATGTTCTTAACTTGATTCTCTCCTTTGGGAGTTTGCTGTGTACTCAACCTAGGTAGTTCTTTCCTGCATCCTTAGGCTAGCTTCTTGAGCTGGTCTCCCAACATAAACTTAACATACCTGGCTTAATCACATTAACCAACTTTATACCATTTCCAGAAATGATCTTGTTTGTTTATTTGTTAGAATGTTTATTACACACCCTCATGGAAGCGCAATATTGGCCCTTCTTTCTTGTTCTCATTCCTTCATTACAGTAGTGACTAGTTATCTCAGAACAAGAACTGTTCTTAGGCTCATGGGAAGAACATAGACCCCGCCCTCCCCCCGTGGATATCAGTAGTCCTAACTCTGCTTTATTATCTGAAAAGATAAGTGAAAATTTGTCTGCTTTGTTTTTATAATGCAAGAAAAATTAAAGAGGATCCTTGTCATCTAAAAAATGTTTCAGTTCTCAATTTTGACTTTTCTGGTTCCTGCTGATAGATTTCTTTTTTTTTTTTTTTTTTGGTTTTTCGAGACAGGGTTTCTCTGTGGCTTTGGAGCCTGCGCTGGAACTAGCTCTTGTAGACCAGGCTGGTCTCGAACTCACAAAGATCCGCCTGCCTCTGCCTCCCGAGTGCTGGGATTAAAGGCGTGCGCCACCACCACCCGGCCCTGCTGATAGATTTCTTAAAGACAGTTTTATGGAGGCAACAGAAAGACAAGCTAGTTGTGACTGTGTGAGGAATGAGCTGAAAGTGGACACAGGTGTACAGACATACCTGTGTTCACATCTGCATGTGCCTGTCATTTTCAATTCTGCTAACGTGCTAAGGGAATGAGGGCTATTGAGCCTGAAATAGAGAACACCAGGACAGTGAGATCAAATGCTTTGAAAGCGCTGTGCCAACGCTTTTTGCTAATTAAAGAATGATAGGACAATCACCACTAGCAGCATTAAAGGGCGCCCCATTACCTCCCCCTATGGCAAGTTGGGTAAATTTAAAGGCTACTATAAATACCCCACTGAGCTCCTGAGCTTAAGCACAGTTAGGGCTGGGTGAACAGTCCTAACTTCTGTCTCCTTCTGTCCCTTCTCTAATAGCTGTCAGTCCCTAAAGTTGTATGACAACAGAACAAGCAGGTTCATCAGCAGACTGAGTGTGGAGCATGACTGGGAGCCCAGGCCCGGTCCTCTGTGTTGTCTTTGACTCTTTTTCCTTTTGCCTAGAGGGAAGATTCCTGTTCCCTCCACCATGGGTGTTTTTAAGGAAAACAAACCAAAGATATAAGGCCACTCTTCCAGGAATATTCTAGGAGTCCTTACTGAGAAGTCAGTATTTAGAATGTGTGAGTAAGTGGGAGCACTTTCTGCGTTCATTCTCTGCAGTTTTTGGCTAATTTTAAGAGGTATTTTCAAGTTTGGAACTTCCCTGTTTTTAATCTCTTCAGTGTGGCTTGCTGGATCCTCTTATGTGATTTCTTGCAGCTCTTCCACGGCCCACAAGCCATTCTTAGCCCTTCAGTTTATAAAGCAGTGTCATTTTGCTGCTACCTTCTCTCTGCCAACCTCCTTGATTTGCTTTCTTTCTTTATAGATCATCATTTCTGGCCACCAAGCTGCTTTATATAATTCATCAATTGTTTTTAGTCCTACACTGCCAGATTTAGCTACGACTAGGATTTTCCTAATTCCAAATGATATAACTTCAGTTTGTCATTCTGTACTGACTTAGCAACTTGGACTCTTCCACCATGCATTCATTGACCTGTCCTAGGGAATTCCAGGAGAGAAACAGAAGACATATACTTTGGGGCTAAAGTGATGTCTCAGTGGCTGTGGTGACTACCCTCATTGCATCCTATCCTTAACTAGAGGAGGGGTGCTGATGCTCAGAGGTGGAGGGAGTACAGCGCTGGGAATGCCAGAACCAGCCACACCGCTGGCTTCCCCATGAGTCATCAAGTGAACTATGGGTGGGTTGGCTGGCACCCAGGTTCCTGGATGCTGTGTTCCTTTTATTCTGATAGGAGCTTCTGGAGGAGTTGGATTTACTCGTCATTCAGCCTGTTCTTAGTCCACATTTTCACAATGCAGCTTTCACCTGCAAATGCGGCCATTGGGACTTGCTTTTATGTTTAGAGAATGTGGGTGTTGATGTTGAAATAAATGCTTAGACAGGTTGGAGTGTTCCTAGTCGGTTGGTTAGCTACTCTGTGTGTGTGTGTGTGTGTGTGTGTGTGTGTGTGTGTGTGTGTGTGTGTGTGTGTGTGTATTCTCCTATTTACTTTCTGCCTCCTATTATAATTTCTGGATTTGACTGGAACCAATAGCCTTTAAATTAAGGCTAGCCTGACTCTTGAAATTTATTCTCTCGCACCCCAGAATACTGCCCCCCATAAAGCCTCATCTTTCAATTTTTGTGTCACTATCAGCCAAAGGAGCTATAAGTGGGGAACATATAGGAACTTTTTGTTGTGGACTATTTAAAATTTTTCTGTAAAGGACACCAGACTGAGGTGGTTCTGTTTCTAGTGAGTAAACGGAAGCCCCAGTTCTACAGTTGAGGGACTGGGACTCACCTCCTGGGAGCCAGGCTAGAGGAGCTCTCACTCTGTACCTCTTTCTTGGTAACTGTGGCTAGTTTGTGTGGCAGCCCAGTGAGACTGCTTGATTGGTATTCTGTGCACAAACACTGAAAAAAGCCCGGGAGGAATTCTGCCAGCCAATAACTCTGAAAGACTCTTTGTGCAAATAAGCAGTGTGTGAGCTGGACAGGCTCTCTCCCTCCCCCACGAGTGTCTTCTCTGGCCAGGCAACTTGGTGATGCTTTGGTGCTGGCATAGAGCACTTGGGGATCCCTCCCCAAAGAGGCCCTCTTGGGATCCCAGACACATAGAGCAACTTGAGCTCTGTTCTTCCTGCCTGGGTTCTGGCAGTCTGCCTGCCAGTCAGTGGGATCTATTCAGGGCTGTGTCTACTTAGAGGAGGGGCAGGAAGTAAAGAAAGGAGGTAAATGTGAACAGACCAGCCACCATCAAAGTAGGGACATCACTTCTCTTTGCTGGGATCCCTAGAGCCCTGAGGGGGATGGAGCCACACTATGCATGAGCTCCCCTCTGTGCTGGTTCATCACTTTCCTCTAGCAGGACCTGAGCCATTTGATTTCCTAATCAACTAAAGCTGCTTGTAAAAGGAAAGAAATAAGACCCTTTGTGCCTTCATAGCTGACAGCTGCAGAATAACTATCAAACTAATACCAGGAGGCATCCTGGTGCCGATGGAAGCCAAGTACAACCAGACCACAGACACCAATGACTACCCAGCCCCATGCTTAATGCCTCTTAAGGAGTTGGCTCCTGCCACTACCGTCCCCACCTGACACGGTCTCTTCTCAGATGTTCTTTGTTATTTAATGAGTTTCCTAAACACATTAGCTTGACTCACTTGCTTTTGTGAATGAGACCATTTCCATTAAGTACTGTTTTCTAGGAAGAAAAAGAACTAAATGGGTATTGAAGAATATTCTATGGTCTTACGCTCATATGTGAGTATAAAAGACAAGAGGGCTGACCGTTGAGGGGTGACTCTGAGTGCTTGGCCTCCTGCAGATCACTCACCTCCCTTTCCATCTGAACTCTTCCTGAGACAGCCACAGGCTGCATTTTGTCTGCTCAGGTGGCCCACCTCCGATCTGAACGCCCATTTCACATTACATTTCTCATACAAACCTCACTTTTCAAAATTTGCTACTTCCAAGCATCTCATTGATCAAGGGACCAGGCTAAAAATGAGTGAGCTGGAGATATGGGTGGCTCCATGGGTAAATATCTGCTGTGCAAGCATGAGGACCCTAGAATTCACATAAAACCTCTCTCAATCTCAGTGCTGGCTAGCCAGACTGGCCAAATTGGTGAGCTTCAATCTCACTGAGAAACCTTGTCTCAATATAGAGGTAGAGAACAATAGCGAAAGACAGCTCATGTCAACCCTGCGATTTCACATGCACCCACACATATATACACAAGCCACATGCCAAAAGAGAAAAAAAATCTCATAGTTCATCATAAACAATGCCACACTGTCAGTAGAATGGGCATTAAATAGGAGTGTCATAAGACAAGTTTTTGCCTTTTCTACCAGATCACATGCCCTTATTTTATTCTTGAAGCCACCAAGAGAGGGTTAGAGCAGAGTGAAGGAAAGTCTACAGTAACAAAAGCCAGCAGAGTAGGCTCCTTGCACTGGCTTGTGCTTCTCTCTCCTGAGCAGTGCCTGCTTCCAGATAGGAGCAAAGATGTCACCCTAGTCAAGGCCTCCTTTGTACTATTGCTTTCACATCAAGGAACTTATTTAGAGGAAAAAACCCAAGAAAATACTGCCATTTGCCTGAAGGAAATAACTCCTATGTAGAGTGGGACCGCTGGCATTTCAGATTTGTGTGTTCCCGTGTCTGTGTCCCATGTGGTCAGGCAGCTTTGCAACCTGGACAAGCACAGAAAAAAATTGTATTCAGGTCCATCCACACAGGGGCAGGCAGGGTCCTAAAGAAGCAGACTTCGTAGAGTAAGCCAGCCTACGGCTTGCCAGAGGCTTCCCTGAACTGGATCAGGTGGGCAGCAAACTTGAAACAGGTATTTTGAGAGCTTGTTTCTGTGGAATTTTCTTCATGGACCCCTTGCCAGGCAGTGGTACACACTTTTGATCCCAGCACTTGGGAGGCAGAAGCAGATGAATCTCTGTAAGTTTGAGATCCAGAGCTGTTACAGAGAAACCCTGTCTCAGGGAAAAAGCAAAAAAACAAAAATAAAAACAAACAAAAACCATTCAGCACAGTCTTTAAACTCCTTGCTTGTTTTCACCTTGCTGGAATCACTCATTGTTTTTGTACCAAAGATGATCATTAAAATTAAAAATCAGAATTTTAAAAGGAGCTGTCTTGCCTTTCTCTCCTATCCCTTTTATCCCTGCTCTTCTATTCTCAAACAACAGAAGAGAATCTTCCAAAAAATTGCTAGGGTAGGGAAAATAGACAGGTGTTGATCAGTGGATACAGAGTCCAAGCAGTGGGTGCAAAAGTCCTGAGGTTCTGTTACACAGTAAAGTAACTAGTTCACAATAATGCACTATATATTTCTTTGTTTTATGTGTGTGTGCTGGGGGCAGGCATGCCATGGAGAACATATAGAGGTCAGAGGGCAACTTTGAGGAGTCAGTTCTCCCCTTCTGCCTTCATGTGGGTTCTAGAGTGGAGTCAGGCTTTTCCAGCAAGTGCTTTATCTACTCAGCCACCTCACCAGTCACGTTGTTTATTTCAGAATGTAAAGTGATATGCTTGCTACCCTGATTCGATCATTATACAATGTGTGTGTGTGTATATATATATATATATATCAAAGTAAGTATGTATAATTATTATGTGTCCATTAAAAGCTAAAATTTTAAAATGCAAATTAAAAAAAAGGAGGAAGAAGAAGCCTTTTGGAAGAAGAGGTGGCTTTACTGTCACTTCCAGAGGTCTGCCATGCATCTGCTCCTTTATTTTTTTCCAGGTGGTTAGTGTAGACTATATCTATGTCTGTATTGATGGATCTCATTTGGTTGTTATGTGCATTTGTCTCAGAGGCCTGCTAATACCATTTGAGTTTCTGAAATTCTTATTTTGCAAATCCATTTGTGTCCTAGGTTTAGCTCCCAATTACAGGATTAGCAGAGATTACAGGGTCTGTCTGATGTCTTCTCCAAGCTTTCTATCTGATTTACGAACTGAGAAATGTGCACACTGATAGGAAGGAAACTAGGGCCAGATACAGGCTTCTGGAGAAAAACAAAGAAAAAGGTGCTCTTGGGAAGAACTGGAGTGAGTCGGCCTCAATATTTGGTTCAGAACCAGTTAAGAACATGAAATCTTGACTTGCTGACTGCCAGGTGACTTTACATCTGTGCCAAGCTGCCCATTCTCCCCTCCTCCCCACCTTCAACAGCTGCTCCTAGAATGGGAGGGGTAGAGGTCTGAGTTGAGAACCAGCCCTGTGGGTGGCATCCTTTACTAAGACCTCTCCCTGTCCTCAACAGTCATGTGGCCTTCACCTTGTCAGTTCTCATTAGACAGACTTTCCACTCCACGCTGCAGAGCCTGAGAGACCGCAAAGGACAGAGATGTGTTTGGGGTACAGCAACCCCTACTGCTCCTGCTGCGGGATCCAGTGACTGCTTTATTTACAGGGGTTGAACAGGTCATACATAACTGCTAAAAATTCATGGGTCACATTCAGCTGTTTTATGCAAGTAAGAAAACTTTGAAGCAGTTTTAATAATGAGGATTATTGTGTTACATGTAAAGTCAGTCTCAGAAGTACAGCAGCTCCAGGATGTGCTAGTTTAACAGAAACAGACTCCTTAGTGCTTTCCTTCTTTCTAATTTGCTGCTATCGCAGGTGTCTTTCTTGACTGCAAGGTGGTTGCCATAGCTCCAGGCATTTTATACTTATACACCAGTCTCCAAATTCAGGAAAAATATAGGTTCCAATTTTATGTTTTTTTTTTAAATCAAAACAAAACCCTCCCTAAAAGCCTGTCAGCTGACCCCCTTTACATCTACATTATCCAGATCTGAATGACATGCCCAAAACCAATACATGGGGTCAGAAAGGGAACTCTCCTACCCCACCCAGTGACTGACAGGCTCCAGCTTATAGTTTTAATGGATTTACATAAGAAAAAAATGTATCTTTATTTTTTATTAACCATAACTAAAACCTAGCGTTTCATTTGAAAATGAATGTAAGTAACAAATCATAGTAAAACCAATGTAGATATGACTCTTATCACTCCTTTGAAATTGTGGCGGTTTAGGGAGTGCCTTGAGAGATGGCTCAGCCATTAAAGCTGATCTTCCAGAGAACCAAGGTTCAATCCCTGATACCTACTAGTTCCAACTTGCTAACAGATACACAAACATATGTGATACGCAAACATACATGCAGGCCAAAAAAAAAAAAATCCATACACATAAAAGAAAACTAAAGGGAAAAAAGTTAATTATAGTGGGTTTTAGACGTACTTTAAAATCTTGTAGCTGGGTGGTGGTATTAATGCCTTTAATCCCAGGACTCTAGAGGCAGAGACAGGCAGATCTCTGTGAGTTCGAGGCCAGCCTGGTCTACAAGAGCTAGTCCCAGGACAAAAAAAAAAAAATCTTGTTCCTTAGTATATTGGTAAAGAAGTGAATGTACTTACTATAGCTGGATTTGGATGGATTTTTAGAAAACATTTTAATAACTGTGTCAGTAAAATTGGTTTACTGTGCGCTCTGTGTATATTACGTTCCTATGTATGTTGGAACACTGGTCTTGAAAGGGCCATGGCACATAACTGAAACCAGTCAGTGTTTCCCTGGTCCACACTCCAGATGATGAGGTCCTATTCACAGGGAGGAAGCGGGAAAATGGCTGTGGGCTAGGTCACAGAATCAGGGAGCCTAAGTGCCACCTGCACAGTCCCCTCTCTGCTACCAGCTGTTAATTCCTTAATATTTTTATTTAAAATCACTTCAGTCTTTCTAAAGTAATTTTTTAAATAGAAGTGTCACTTATGGTAAATGAAAGGAAACCTTTTTTTAAAAGCAAGCACAGTGCCTAGAATAAAGAAGCGTATTCCTGGGTTCTGGCAATCCCATTTGCCCTCAAGGCTCTGCCCCTCTTTTGTTAAGGAGATGCTAAAGGCAGATTAGCAGCACACTGGGACTTGCTTCTTAATATAATCAGAGCTGAGAGATAATTGAAAATGGAATAACTCAGTTTGTGGTTCTCCATTTAGTGCCCTGTCGTTGACCTACCTAAAATAATTCAGTGTGTGGGCAAAGGCAGGTTGATGATCACCTCCCTGTCTTAACTGTTAGTGACCTCACCCACCCACCATGGAGATCGGTATAACTTATTTTTTATGCACATGAATAATTTCTTAATGATTTCTCTATCTTCTACATACTCATGAAAACCAGTTTTAGGTATTGGCTCCAGAATTTGGTTTAGGGCTGACTTGAAGCTTCCTCACCTATGACTCATAGAATGCCTTTGCTTTGCTCCCCTCACACACCTTTTCCCTTCTAAAAGTCAAGCTAACATTTGACTCTCTCCTTTCTCACAGCATCTCTTCTGATGTTTGTGATCCCAACAACACATGCCAACTGTGATCCAGCAACTACTAGTTAATTGATGGGATTTGATGTTACTAGGTGGCAGCCTTGTGACTGAAGTGGAAACCCTTTATGTTACAGTCCCAGAGCTCCAAAAGATGTAGGAACCCAACGTCCACCATTGCCTTAGCCCCTAAGAAAACAGTATTGGATGGCTTGGCACTGAGCATGCAACTTAAGGGTGCAGAGGCCAAGATTAAACCAGGTCCCTTGAAGCTGGGAGGAAGCTAGAAACCAGTCCCATCCCCCTGCAAGGGATGAGGTATGGCAAAGCCAGAGAGCTTAAGTGGTTTTCCTTAAAGTCACACTAGCATAAAGCAGTGGCAGAGCCAAGGGCTGCCCAGAGCGTTTCCACTCATTATATGAAGATGCTCTCAGAACAAAGCACATTCTTGTCTTTCTGCCAAAGCATTAAAATCTTCCCAGGGTCATCCTCCACCTTCCCACTATACTCTTCTTCATTGTGACTGTTCTTCAGTCACCAGAGCTGATGAAGCTTAAAGCAGCAAACACCTTGGGCCCCTAGTCCTTCCCACAATGCTGCTTCCCGAGCCCTACCTCTTCCTCCAGAGCCTGGTAGGACTGTACATAGATACTGCAAGAGGTTGTTTTTTGGGGCCCTGTGGGCCTTGCCCTTCAGGTATGTTCTTGCTTACTAGTGGAAGCAGCTAGAGTCTAGAGGATGGAGCAGAAACCCTGACACTGTGGGGTAAGGAGGGGCTTCCTCTTCCCCCTTTTTGCTACCTTCTTCTGCCCTAAAAGTGTCTGATTGTCATGTGGAATATGATGTCTCCTCTCCATTCCTTTTCTGCACTTTTTTTTTCTGACCTCAGATATAAAAGCACTGTGATGGGGTGGCACCAGAGTTATATGTAGTTCCAGGCTCTGAATTACAGCTGATTGTTGTGTTGTTTTTAATTTGGGGACTCACAGCGTTGACTGACTACACTTTTACAAAATTTCTCTTTGGGCTGTTAGTTGTATGTATTTTTACATGGTGAGTGTGCCCACAGGCCTTGGTGAGCACATTTGTGTATATGTATGCACTTCTAGCCTGAAGCAGGCCTCACATATAACAGTCTCAATCGAGAAACATTTCTTAATGGTTCACAATGACAAATGTTACTGTCTTTAAGCTAAGTGGTTCAATTAGCTGTGATTGGAAAGTGTGGAATAAACTGGGAAACTCACAGCTTATTTGGGAACAGAGGAGGAGGAAGGTAATGTGTGTCGTCCCTTCAAAATGGTCATGATAGACCGGGCAGTGGTGGCACACGCCTTTAATTCCAGCACTTTAATTTCAGGCAGAGGCAGGCAGATCTCTGTGAGTTCAAGGCCAGCCAGAGCTAGTACCAGGATAGCTTCCAAAGCTACAGAAAAACCCTGTTGAAAAATAAAGAATGGTCATGGTAGCTTGGCTAGCTGTATGACTAGGAGAGGATAGTACCCACAGCAGTCTCTTTTTGAAGGTAGATAAGAGACCAGACAGCCTCTAGGGGAGGTGTAACATCAAGGTCTTATATAATGTGAGGTGTACATATTTCCTCCCTGCTGCTAGAACAGCATGTCAGTTCTCCAGATAATCCTTTCTCTGCCCTGCTGGTGCAGTCGGTACACTATCAGCTGTAGAGAATGCCTTCTGCTTTGTAGCTTCTTTTAGGTGTTTTCATGGCTTTTTGTTCATGGTCTTCCTGCCTACCAAAGAGTAGAAGTTTTGGGGAGTGCTCTAACCAT
Organism: Dicrostonyx torquatus; assembly: GCA_028555095.1. Lineage (NCBI taxonomy): Eukaryota > Metazoa > Chordata > Mammalia > Rodentia > Cricetidae > Dicrostonyx > Dicrostonyx torquatus. Next base: position 5,922,290 of record JAQHUG010000069.1, on the reverse strand, counting down.
CACAGAGCCTTTGGAAGCTCCTTACAGGCAGCCACAGATACTTTGGCCCTGCATTGATTCCCAAGGTGCAGGGTGGGATGGACATCTAGCCAAGGCCCTCAAAGTCTGCTCCCTTCTCTTTCCCATTAGCCTTTGTCTCTGTTGCCCTTAGAGGAACAAAATCAAGACCATTTCAATCTGAAGAATTGTTCTTTCCCTTTTCTCCCAACCTGCATTTCAGTATTGTTGAGAGTTACATGATTGACATGTCATATCAAGTCCCCTAGCACATATTCCACCCTTGCAGAAAGAAGCAGGGTCCTGCTGGTCCTCCTCCCCAGCATCTGCCTAAATGCTTATTCTGCCCCATCTTGCCCATTTTCTTCTCTGTTCTCAGTGTCCACGTGTAACTGTTGTAGTTGTCATCTGCCCACCACCACCACCATGGTTCTAAAGCATTTAGCTCCCCAGCCACCTTCTATGGGGAGGAGTGAAGAGCTTTGAATACAACAGTGGGACTAAACCTTCATCGGGGTGGTATTCCAACCTGACATTGGTGACTTGGGGTCCATATTTACCTTTGAGTTCTAGCCCTGTCAACTTCTTACTAGCTTTATAGCCTCAGACCTCAGGTACCTCACTTCTTCAAAGCCAGATCCACCCGTAAAACAGGGATACTAACAGGACATGTGCCAGAGAGCCTACCACTCAAGGAGAGATCTAGTGGTGTGATTTAGAGCAATGAGATGGGGGAAAGTTGGGATCCTTAAATTTAGCTTAGCTAAACCTGAAGAGGCAGGATCAAGGAAACATGTCCCAGGCAGTACCGTTTTCTGAACAAAAAAACACAGGCCTAGTTGGCATTTATATCCCATAACTTCTGCCACAGGATGACTCCCATTGGACTTTGTAAGAAGGCCCAGGATGGGGTGGGTGCAGGAGAGAGATTAAAAGGAAGAGGCCTGAAACACTGTTTACCTGGTTCTCCCTTTTCTTTCTCATCTTTTTTTTCCCCCCAATGTGGAAAGTTTTATTTGATCACCCTTCTAAAGACAATTTGTTCTAAAATATCTGTTTTCAGACAGTCTTAACACCATTTTTTCATAATTTTGGACAAATGGGATCAATGTGATCAAATAGGTCCTGAAAGAAGAAAGTACTTCCCCCTTGCCTGTGTGCCCAGATCACCCACCCTTACAGCACTGACCCTTGTAAGTTCCGTCCTCACTGATTTCTGAACCTAGTGACCACAATGAAGCAAGAATTATCCTGCTGCGGAACCACCCAGATAGGCTACGATATTGCCATGTAAAATCCATGTTCCCCTCAGATTTCCAACAGTTTTGATCACTAAAATAATCATTGCAGAAGCTTGCTTTGGCCTCTAGGTCCTGGCTGAGTTTTTGATCCTCCCTTTCTCAACATCCCTGCTGTCTCACAGTCTTTGGGCACAGACCCTTCTCCATTTATTGTATCATTTATATTTATAATGTCCTTGCTGTAATCCTGCCAAGATCCTTCTCTTCATTCCCACATCATCAGTGACCTGGACAGTGCTCTTCAAAAAATTCTATTCTAATGTGAGAGAACCATTATGTGTGTGGTTCTGCTATGGGGAGGAGGGAGGAGACAGACTGTGTGTCAGTCTTCCCAACCTGAGAAAGGCCCTGCAGTCTTAGATACTTCTGAGCTGTCAGTCTTACCTCCATTCTAAGTATGAACTCACAAATCCAGCTCTAGGTCACTGTGGATGGCAGCAGCTTTGCTGAGTGAAAACCTCGTGTCCAGTGAGTACCGCCTGGCTCTTTAGTCCTGCTCTGCATATGCAGGCCTTCAGCACAGGGTCCTCTGCATGGAGCATCTTGGTGCCATTACACAGATTTCTGATCCTAGGTCTGGCCTTCCAAAGACATGGGTAGAGGCCTAGAAAATTATTTGGGACTAACAAGACTATTTTCTTTTACACAGGAAAACTAAACTGTGAGATTTCTTACAAGGGTGAAGAGAGATGGACTACAGCTTGCATATAAATGTGAAATGTAATTTGCCAGTTGTAACAAACTCCACGTCCTATGTTTAAGTTCAGAAATCAGTTATACAATTACAAGATGAAGGTGACCCAGCTTAACAGCAGTTCATTTAGAATTACCCCAGGGGAATTTGTATACTACAAACTGTACACTTACAGCAATACAAAGTGACTGATAAAAATCGTATTGACAGAGAAAAATAGTATGGATTGCAGGAGGTAATTGTTCCCTACCGCTAAGCAGTATCTGGGATGCTGTGCTTCCTTCTTAGTGCTGCATTTTTGAATCCTGTTGTTACAATTCAATTGTGTGTGAAAGCATGCGCAAATGCTTGTGTGGGGGTAGATAGGTGGGGACCACAATGTTCCTGTGGAGACCAGAGGATAACTTTGTGGAGTCAGTTCCCTCCTACTTTTATCTTGGTTGGGGGATCAGACTCAAGCAGGCCTCAGGGACAACTCACCAACCCTAAAGGTTTGGTTTTGTTTTTAAGATTTACTATTTTGAATTGAATTTCTGTGTGTGAGTCTATGTGTAGGTGTATGTATGTGAGTAGCAGTTGCAGCAAGGCCGGAGACATCAAATCTCCATGAAGTTACAGTAGATTTGAGCTGGGAATTGAGTGTGGGTCCTCTTTGAGAGTAGTCTGTGCTCTTAACCACTGAGGCATCTTAGCACCCTTTCCTCCTAGAAGGTTCTTGATATACTCCCAGGAAGGAACTTGAGTGATGTGACGTACAGGATTCAGTCACAGGCTGGAAATCACTAGGATGGGGATGAAAGCAGGAGCCTTCCCGGTGTTTGGCTGTACAGTGGAAGACCGGGAAGGGACACCCTGTGTGTGCTGCCTGCATACTGCTCCATGCACTTCTCCTTCCATCTTAAAGCTCCTCTCCAAGGCATGTTTGGACTCAGGGAACTTTTCCAGATAATAAGAAAAAGGAATCCTGTTTGTTCCAGATTGTGCTGGAGTACAAAACTTAGATCACTAGGAGTTCTGACCAGAAAGATTAGAGAATTTGTAAGAACATGTGGCCTGATGGTAAGGTGAGCTCTTCTGGAAGAAAGCCCCCAGGTACTGAAACACTTAATAGAAATTCGTCTGTCAGAGGTATGGGAATGTCGGCATCAGGTGGGGATGGGGAGATAAAGGTGAACTCTGGTTCCAGTAGAATGTTCCAGAATTCCCTAAGGCTTTAAGAAGGTGGCATGAAACGTAGCTGCTACGCAGGAAGAGAAGACTAGAGCTGCCAACTCGTCATTCCCCTGCCCAGGCTTACAGATTACAAGCCATTTATGCCTGGCTTTAGCCTAGTGCCCCGGTTTGCTCATCTCAAGCGTCTGAACAGGCATCCATCTGGCAGCTTGTCTGTCAAGGATGCATCTGCCCCCTCCTTCCACTCTTCATTCCACTGCCATAGCTTGTCTTCTCGCCTAGGAACGGGTATTCTGAAGAAGTTCCATTCTCCTCCTTCCCTTCTTTGGAACAGGCTCCCTGTCAGCAGCATCCACTGGAGGAAGGCTGGTGCACAGACATCTTGGCCCAGACAGAACTGTCTTCCAAGCAGGCGTGTTGATGAGGCTGTGTGTGGATATGCATGCTCACACTGCAGCCTGATCGATGCCTGTCAGAACTCAGCATCAGAGTGACAGCTGCATGCCGGGCTGTTTGCTGAACACAGCCCGTCCGTCAAGGGAAATCAGACGAAATCCATCTTCTTGTCCAAAGCAGGACCCAGTGGGCTGTGCCTCGAATGCCAGTCCTCTGTGCCATCCTACATTTATGCCCCGAAAATCATTGCTCTTGGAATTTCGGTATTATATTGGTGGGTCCCCTGGGCAGGAGAATTATAATCACTAAAATTATGCAGAGAGACCAATATTCCCAGCCCCCTCCCTGTAGCAACTCTCCTTTATTGCTACTGTCTATTGTCATTGCTAGTGTCATTGTATAGACAGTATAAGTCCAGAGCAAAAAAAAAAAAAAAACAAAAACCTGATACATAATCATCCTAAACAGGTACAAAGTAAACCATAAATGAGCTTTATTTAAAAAAAAAAAAGTTGCAAGTGTATATTGAGTAGGGTATAGCAAAAGTAAAGGTTATAGACAATTGGTAGGAAAGGGATTCTTTAGAGAATCTCATTAGAGGGGCAATTATGAGGCTTTAAGGTTTTCAGAATTGACAGGGACACACTTTGGCAAGGGGTCTATGTTTGTAAACCATTTGGGGCCACAGAAAGCTCTACCACCCTGTGTTTTGGCAGCCAGCCAGCTACTGCCTCTCTCCTCTACCTAAAGCCTCTTTTATCCCCTACAAGCCTGTACCTGAACCTTCAAGGAGCCCCTCACCAGCCCTCAGCCACTCCAGCACTCCCATTTCCCAGGGCCGCTCCACTGGCTCTTCAGTGAAGAAGAGCAGGGCCCATTCCACCTCTGTCTGAAGCTATCCACTTGCCTGCCCTTCAATCAGGGTCTCAACAGTTCTTAGAATCCAAGGGGGGAAATGCAACCGGTGGCCCCCGTCACTTAGCAAGGTGGTATTTTTCCTCACTACTTGGAAGACCAGAGCACAAATTGTTCGAAAAATATGAGTGGGCTGGAAAGAGGTCAGTCCAGGAGCAGGGGGTGGACCAAGGCAACTGAGAAAGGTGAGGCTTCTCTGATGGAGAAGGACTGCCTTGCAAAATCCTTAAGAATGGAGATTATGAATGAATGGCAGGCCGGGGAAAAGCCATGGTTCCAGAGGGCTCCTTTTTCTGCCAACACTCAAAGAACCTTACAAACAAGGAAGGATTCTCTGGTATGACTGCCCTGGGGATGCTGGGGATGTGGTTGCTGGAATGGGCCCCCTGCTTGGGCCTCCTCTCCACACTGCCCTACTTTGTCAAGCTGGGCTCTCCTCACCCTAGGCCTGTGGAGTGCAGCAGTCAAAGCTTTATTGCCCACATGCTGAAGCCGCTCTGCAATAAAAGCAAATAAAACAAGGTAATGGGAATGGCTGGTGCAGGGGGCAGCCCCACTGAGAACTGGGCCTGCTGCTGCCTGTCTCCCCACTAACACCCATCACTGTTAAGATAGTTGTCAGTGAGGCATCTGTGATTCCCCCCCCCCCCCGCCTCCTTTGCAATGGCCAGCAGGAGCAGTTGCTGCAATGTGTGCACAGGAGAGCTTGTGCAGCGGTATAGACCCAATCCCAGTGCGTCCCCCAGGATTCAGCCTCTAATGGCAAGAAGGCAGGAACAGAAAGGCGATTCCACCTTTCAGGGAAAGTTATAGAGGAGTGGAAAGGAGTCCTGTCCTAGAGTCCCAAAGTGTAGCAAAAGTCACTGTCCATAAAGCTGCGCAAGGATGTGCTTTATCTATGGCAAGTGCTGGGCGTAACAAAACTGACTGGAAGAGGTGTAGGCTGGAAATACCGGGGGGGGGGGTGCCGATCTCACATATGCTTCGGTCTGAACAGTGGATATTTATGCCTCTCACGGAAGATGGCATTAGCAATGGTTCAAAGTCTCCAATGCTTTTCATTTTGTCATGCAGCGTGTCTAGCCCTTTGACCAAAGAGCTTTTAAATTCCTCTCCTTAGCCCCTTTTCTCCTCTCCCTCTCCCTGACTTCTCATTCCCAGGCTTGATCCAGACTTGTTGATGAGCCTCGGCTCCACACACACACACACACACACACACACACACGCACGCACGCACGCACGCACGCACGCACGCACGCACGCACGCGCGCGCGCACAGGAGGCACTAAATCTTGCCTGCCTGCCTTGCGACCCACCATCATTTCCCAAGCTCACCTACGCCCATGAATGCTTAATTTAAAACTTCTGCTGCCTCTCAGCAGTTTGTAATTCTGAGGCTGATCTCAGCAGAGGAGACAAAACGGGCTGATGAATGTACTTAGGAAAGTGAGCGACTCTGTGATGTGAGGCCAGGCCTTCTTAACCATTTAGTGTAATAAGATGGATATCTACAGTCCCGAGTTGTTCTAATGGGATGGATATCTGTCTGATCTATTGGCCTGCAGGGTAGTTATGAGTTTTAAATTTCCTCATCTCCACGGCAATAAATTCTCTGGGCTTTTCAATTATAAACTCACTTTTTCTCAGTTGGGGAAGCCGGAAGAATTTTGTTTTGGTCAAGGTTAAAAGCAACTGGAACAGTGAAGCTGGGGAGGCAGGGAGGCATCCTCACTGAGCCTGTGCCCTTCCCCCAGGCAGCCCTGTGGGCCGGCTTCCTTTGCTCTTGTCAGTTCGATGTTCCCCACAGAGATCTAAAGGAGTACCTATTGCTTCAGAGGGAGAAAAGCTGGAAGAAATGAAATGGGGATGCCATTGGGCCACCTCCCCATGGAAGCCCAAGAAGAGGTTGCTGCAGTGGCTCCTAGTTAGTCAAGGAGGTAACTGCCTAGTTTCTGGGGCTTAGCCCATTCTGAGCAGTCAGCAGAGAACAGACAGGGAGAGTCCCAGAGGGTTATAAGCCCAGAGCCACTGAATGGAGTGCTCAGCAGGGATCCTGCTGAGAGACCCACCTTTCCTAATGACTTTCCCTTCTCACTGACACACCGCCCAGGCCAAGAGCAAAGCAGCCAGGCCAGCAGAAGACAGATGCCTCTCGCCAGGGCCGCTTCCTGGCCTCTCTCAATTTGCCTGCATCCCTCACATCCTGGCCAGAGTCTCCACTTCAATTCTTTCAGGAAATTTAGATATTTGGGGGTATGGTGCTTCCAGATGCCCACAGTCACTCTGCCGAAAGGTTGGTGACAAGAATCAGGTTCTGAAAGTAAGCAGAATCGAGTTCAAGTTCTGGCTTACACTTACCAAATAACTTCGGACAGATTCACCTTTTTTTTTTTTCTTTGATCTGCATTTAATTAAACAACTACATATTAATAGGGCATCATATGATGTTTCGATAGCATATACACTATATTGTGTTTAAATCATTGTAAATGACTTTCTCAAACGTCACTTTCATTTTTATTTAGTTAAGAAGGGCTTGTTTTGTTTTGGTTATTTTTTGTTTTTTGTTTTTGTTTGGTTTGGTTTGATTTTTTTGAGACAGGGTTGTCCTGGAACTCATTATGTAGACCAGGCTGGACTTGAACTCGCAGAGATCCACCTGCCTCTGCCTCCCAAGTGCTGGGATTAAAGGTGCCATCAGGCCCAGCTTCAACCATTTTTATGGTAAAACTGTCCGAGTCCGTTTTCCCATCCTTCCTGAGATGCACAGTATATCGTCATTGTCAATAGTCATCCCACTATGCTACAGCATGTTAGAGCTTCTTCTAACTATAGCAGTACCTTAGAGTACCCTTTCCCTATCCTTTCCTTTCCTTCCTCTTCTTTGTTTTTTACTTGTCTGTGATGCTGGGGATCTAACACAAGGCTTTGTACTTGCTAGGCATACTCCACCATGGAGCTAGGTCCCCAGCCCCAGCAGTACCCAAAATCAGTCTTTTACATCAGCAAGTTATTTAACTTGTGCGAGCCCTTTGTCCTTATCAGTAGAAAGGGACCATAAAAAGCATTTTTTTATAAACAATTGTGCAGACTAAGTCAGCATGTGTCATGTCTAATGTATGTTCTTCCATGAATAGCACTCATAGCCAGAACTTGAGAAATGTTGATTTCATTCACTTTTCCTTGATCATTCTTTCAGATGTGGAATTGACAGCTCTTACCTAGAACTTACCTTTTTTGACCACCCTTGACAAGCATGGTTGTTAGACAAGCCTACTGGATACAGCCTTAATAAGCCAGACTGTAGCCCCAGGCACCAAATATGGGCCCAGCACTGTGTTTTTGTTGATTTTATGTTCAGACCAGACATTATTATGTAAGAGCAAAGACAGATTGATAAATGCCAGTGATAGACTAGTGTATGTGTTTGTCTTTCCTGTGTTGACCTCCTGTGTGGATCAGACACAATGCAGGAGTTGGGTCCATGAAATCAAGTAGCAAGGAGTTGGCAGGCTGACAAGCGCTTCCACAGTCAGAGAGGATGATCTGTGTTCTGAGTCGCCCAGGATTCCCTCAGAGCACAGCAGGAGACTGAGTAAGACTTCTTGTAGGAAATGCTATGTGGTCCTAGTCAGTGGAGACAAACAGGTGTTGGCTCAGCGGAGTAAAAGAAGGGCTTGCACTCCAGAGAGAGGTTACGACACAGCAGCTGCATCCAGTTGCATTCAGTGCTAACCAAAGCAGCATTTGCTGAAAGATGAGTAAACTTTCCTTCATATTCATAAAAGAAGCTCAGAGGTAGGTGCCCCAGTACAGTGTCTCCCAGTGTCAACAGGGTGTGTATAGAAAGGCCACTTTACCCTGCTCAGTTGTTCTTAGCTCACCCACCATTCTCAAGCTAAAAGGTTCCCAAAGGGCTGCGCCATTCAGCTTTTCCTTCTAGCCAGGGACTCAAGGAGAAAACATAAAGATAGCAAGAGCTTTCCTACATGTTCTGTTCCAGCGAGAGAAGAGACTGGGAGTATAATCTTGGAGCTGACCATATGAATGCCCAAGATAACAAGACTAGGAAAAGGAAGAAGAAGAAAAGGCTATTGAAATATCTACCACAAACAGCAAGACATGAAGGTGCGAGACTGCGGGGTCTGTCTAGGGCCAGATCGGAGTCTGTGTGGTGTAAGGGGGTAGGAGGTGATAGAAATGAGACTAGAGAAGCACTCACACCCTACCCTTCCTGCTAAGCCTCAAATCTGCTGCAAATTCAGCCAAGTGAGAGTTCCAGTGGTCAAGAAAACAGTGCCTTCAGTTCACACTCAACCTCTCAGGGGGAAATTCCTTGCATATTCTAGAAGCTAAGGTCTAAAGCAAGAATGCTAGGCTACACACTGACCAAAACCCAATCATTTTTCCATAGAAAACTATAGAACTTGGTCACCCTGTACATCCAAATTAGGTTTTTATTTCCCTATATATGTGTGCAGTCCAGTAAGAGCCAGCATTTTGTTAAGCATTGTTGTAAATTAGCTATGGTTCAAAGAGCTTAATATACATTAACTCACTTAAGCCTTAGGAAGGAGACTCTGGGTTTTGTTTTGTTTTTTATTTATGTGTCACAGCCTGAAGAAGTGTAAGCACAGATTTAAAATTACCTTTCTTAGCCGGGCGGTGGTGGTGCACGCCTTTAATTCCAGCACTCGGGAGGCAGAGGCAGGCGGATCTCTGTGAGTTCGAGTCCAGCCTGGTCTACAAGAGTTAGTTCCAGGACAGGCTCCAAAGCTACAGAGAAATCCTGTCTCGAAAAAAACAAACAAACAAAAAAATTACCTTTCTTAGAGTTTAGAAACGGCACAGGCTGACTTTGAACCCAAGTCATCTAACTGCAGACCTTACCGATAACCAGTGAAGTCAATAGATATGGTTCCCAAAATCAAAGACAGAAGTATTTGGGATGGAGAAGGTTGAGTAAGACAAAGCATAGTGCGTGTGTTTCCTGCAGTAATGGAGTGAGAACTGGTGCTGCCCTCTAGCCTAGCAGTGGCTGGGCCTTGTTTGGTTGTTGTCATTGTTGTTTATTTGTTCTTCTTCCCTCCCTCCCTCCCTCTTCCCCCTCTCTCTCTTCTTTGATCTCTCTCTGTATAGTCTGACTTGGGGAGAGAGTACTTCATGGTCCATTAAGAAGCCACCACAATGTGTTTTCATTTCTTCTCACTCCTTTGTCCCCCAAACCATGATTATAACAGGATTTTTGTCCATCTTGTTCAAGTCTCCATTCTCCCTTTTTTGCTTTCTGCCTTCTTAAAGATGTCCAGAATCCAGCTTGACTTGTGTGCATCAGCTCTGTGTCAGAAGGGTGCTGGGCTCCAAAGAGCCCCACGCCTTCTCTCAAGGTCAGCCCTCCAGAGCTGTGGTTCAAGGCTGCTTGCACTTGCCCTTGCTCCTGCACAGCCCCTCTCTTCCTGGCTCTAACATCTGTCCATATCTTCTCTGATCTTGTCATCGCATTCTTTCCCTTCCCATTATCTATTGCTTTTAAAGCTGTTCCCTATGCTACCCAGGTTTGTCTTTGTTCATCCTTTAAAGCCCTGCCCCTTTCTAAAGAGTGTTTTGACTGCTCATCTGTCCCTCAAAGCTGTCTCAGGCTCTCCCCTGCACCCATCTGATATTTACCGTCCATAATCCATATCGGTGAATTGTTATGTGTTTTACATGACATTTTGTCACTAATTGATATGATGTGGCTTCATTGTGTCTTCTCAACTAAATCTCAGGCTCTTTGCATTTTTCTCACTTTTAAATCAGCTGCAGTGTCTTGTGCCATGCTTTTCTGCTTAGCAAATGCTAAATAATGCTTCCTTGGTTGGTTGATATACAGTGAGCCCTCAACCTCTTTGTATATCCTTAATGATTTTTATATGTTCTTGTTTCCTTGGCATTTGTGCTTCCATTTTGAAGGATCATAGTCATTGTTGGATGTTATCGCTCTCATCAACTCAGCTACGTATCTTCCGTGCTTCTGTAATTTTGTTGTATCTTCCTGAACCATGCTGATCTTCCCTTGCAGTAGACACAGGACCTTGTTACAATATAAACCTGTCTTTTCTGCTGCCTGCCTGGCCTTGGAAGCTCTCTGTGTTAAGAAAGATCTGAATAGCACCCAGGAATGTAGCCACATGGAAAGAACTGCCCAGAAGCAAAAGAGCCCAGCCAAGCATAGTATCTCCCCAAGGAGTACAGGATCCTCCTCCATCAAGCTCCTTCCAGCACTGCCTAGAATCCTGCTACATTTGTACAAGCTCTTGGGACCCAATTGGGTTGAACAGAAACAGGAAACAAATATTTCATCCAGAAGGCAGAACATGTCATGGAAAGCATGAGCAAGTTGATACAGGGCAGATATGAACACCAAGATGAAGTTAGTTGTTAGGAAAAGTGGATGAAGAATAGCTTCCTGGAAGCAAGATCTTGAGATGCATCTTACAAGCTATTGTCCATAGTTTTGCTCTAGATTCTGGATAAGCAACTTCAAGAAGGGACTTTCCATACTGTTCTTTACTAGTAAATGGACAGTTCCCTCAGAATGAGTTCTGTCTTCTCGTGGCTGTGCAGGGGAGACTCATCGTCCAACCATCACAGTCTTTACACAAGCTTGTGGCACTGAGACATGTAGAGATGGATGTAAGAGGTGGGAATGAGCAGCTCACACAGTAAGCAAACCAGCCTGCTGAGCCAGAACAGAGGGTCCTTGAAATATCAGGAGAAATGGGATGCTACATTCGCACTGTCTAACATGCTTCATCTTGGGAAAGTGGGAGATGCTGAGAATATCCTCGGTCCCCCCACCCTTACCACTGTGGTCCTTGCAGCATCTCAGTAAGTCCCTGCTTAGAAAGAGATTAGAATTGGCCTTTTCCCTCTTGCTTGCTGCTTGTGACCCTCACGCTCTGCGTTTCCTTGCCCACTGACTCCAGGAAGCAGCTCAGGAGCAGCGGGCCGTAGAGAGCACCCCCAGAAGGCATTGAAAGAAGTCAAATTGTTTAAATGGTATTTACACTGAGTGGCGGGTTGGTGGCAGGAGTCTCAAAGCTTTGTCTGAGGGCACTGTGGCAAGAAGGCCACAGTGGGAAAAGCTGTGTTGACAGCAGTAGCTGCATCCAAGTGTCCTCTGTCAGAAGAGGCAGCTCAACTGATGCCAGGTCCTCCCTTCAGGTCAAAAGGATTTAGATGCTAATTGTGACTTTTGGGTGATCTTAGGAGACACTGAGCAGCCTCATTTCCTCTCCAGTTTTAGAGCATGCCTTCCTTATAGGCAGTTCCCCCACAGGGAGCAGAGAGCAGGTGGCTGTGGGATTCTGCCTAGTATAACAGAGCAGGGAGGTGGAACGGAGTGAATGAAGCCAGCTATTCCCTGTCTTAGAACAGGGCAGAATTAGCTTGAGCAGATATTAGGGCAAAGGGACCACCAACTGGCTTCTGGAGCTTTGTTATACTGATTGTATTTGGGACATTTAGTTGAGATTAAAAGGAAGAAAAATCAAGATTAATGAAATACTACACTAGTTCCTGTCGAGAAGACAGAGACAGAGTCCATCAACAGCTAAGCTGTGACTCTCTATGCATGTTCTTTCTTGTTACTAATACTTCCCCTGTTTGCATCTCGTCGTACTGTAGTGACCTGAAAACTGAGAAGCTGATCATCAGGCCCAGATGAGTATGAAAGCCTATCTCATGGGCTTTGAGTAAAGTGAAGGAAGAACGTGGTTCCAGTGGAAGTCCACATGACCCGGTGTCCCAGGCCCATTGTTTCTTTCCGCTCTGTGGGGCAGGGAACACTGGAACCTGCCGCAGAATAAGGCAGGCTTGGCTAAGGGCAGGACTGCTGATTGTAACCAAGAAGTGTCTTAATGTAAACTCCAGCCCTACACTAAGTGTTTGGAAGAGTTTATAGCCAATTAGGGCTGCAGTCTGAGAGGATAAGTGATGCTATATTTTAATTGTCATTAGCAATAAAAAGTCAGCAGCGAGAAAACCTAAGCTATCCACATGGAGGAGGGCAGGGCCCAGTCATTAACTAGGCTGATATGGCCTTTGGCAGGCTGCATTTATCTTTATTTCATGTGTACATGCTCAAGCCTTATAATGGGTGTCTTTTACCCATGGGCTTTTCTGTGCATTACTGAGATGCCAGAGAGATCATGCACCCCTTGGGTCACAGAAAGCAAGAATCAAGTTGTTCTCTGTGCAGAAAGGTGGACACAGAACAGCCCTGTAGCCCTGATACTGCCTGGGCTCAAAGACCAATCTTCCACGCTTGGCATCATCTCTAAGGATGTTTCCTTTTCTCTATGGTAAGGATTGAAACAGTTTGGAAACATATCGTAGACAGGGGTATAGCCCCCCCAAAATGCTCAGAGCTCTTCTCTCCTGGGCCTACAAGGAGTCCAAGGAGAACCTGGGACTTTCTGCTCTTGGGTGTACTCATCTGATCAGAAGTTAACAGAGTTGCTGCTAACCCCACAGTAGCAGTGCTAAGCACAGGTTGGTAAAGGGTGCCTTACTTGTACATAGCCAATACAGTGCATGGACTGGACAGAAAGAGGACCGATTAAAGATGGTAGGGACAAATGTAGGGGCTTCCTCAAGATGGTCTGCAAGGATGGGTGATGAGGAAAGGAGGCAGTTGCTGAAAGTATGGGATTTCTGTCCCAGATTTTTGCTGTGGTTCTTTTTTTGGTCTGCAAGGGGAATGAGTATCTCTGTCCCTTTTGCTAAGAGGTCAGGTGATAGTAAAGAAAATGCCCCCATAATTTGTGAGCAGACCCTGTGGCCACAGCCCAAGTTTTCTGCATTCTTCCAGAGGACCTAAGACCTCCTGGCACTCACAGGTGACCTGTAGCATAAAGCTTTCCCAGTCCTTGTTCCCTAGGTGACAGAGGCTTGACTTAACATCTGAAGCCTTGCTTGAAGGATTGAGCACTGGCCTCTCTGGCTTCACCCTCCTCGCTCCTGAACTGGCCTCATGTGTCAGTCTGCTTTTGCTCTTCACCTCTTCCTTGCTGAGGGCTCAGTAACCAGGAGGCGATGGATGTGTAAGAGACCAGGGGGAAGTATACATAGCTGCTGCCTGCACTCATGCCTGGATAAATAGAGTAATCCATCCTCGCTCCAGTTATATTTGCCCCAGACAAAGCCAAGTACAAAAGAGCCCCTTCTGCTCGTTATGTCTGGACTGCATCTGAGTCCTCAATCAGCACTGACTGCCCTGACCAAGGCCAGTCTTTGGCCCACTGGGCTCCCATGGGCAGGTCTGCTACCAGAGAGTAACTGTGGGCCAGCCCTTGTGGCAGAGAGTGTCCTACACAGGCTTCTCACACCATTCCTGTGCTACAGTGGTAAGTACTTCCTCCGAGTCTGCTGATGACAGTGTAAGGGAGCTTTTTACCTCTCATCTGCTTAGTGAGTGCTCACCGGGGACCAGTAGGAAGTTTCCATTCTCATATTGTGTTGGTGAGGTGAGATGAGCCATGAGAGAAAGCCTTTGGTGTATATTGGTATGGTTCAAGTGAAGATGAGATAGCCAGATTGTAATGGGCAGAAGTTTGCTGCTGAAGTAGTAGTAAAGAACATTCCAACCAAAGGGAATAGCGTGCTGAGGTCTGGAACAGCCAGCAGAGCATGTATATAGAATAGGAGGCATTTGGCATGACTGGATTAGAATAGTGAGGGCTGTAAGATACAACATAGACTGCAGTGAGGTGGGTGTTACCTACAGCCAAGACCCAACCTAAAGAGTGGGACTGTTGTAAGAATGATAAAGGCGGGAGAATTGCAGTAAGTCGAGTCAGGGGGAGCAGAGGTCATATGTGACAGTACATGGAGCCATGCTGACAGGCGGAAAGAGTAGACTTCACAGTGAAGGTGAGAGACTGAGGGCTGGACTCATGCCATTGGTCTCTACCTGGTGGGGTGGAATCCTGTAGTGAGGCCTAGGTTGCAGGTATTCTGGTCACAACTGTATCCTGGGAATATCCTTATTCAGAAGTCATACTGTTGGGGAAGAATTCTCAGCTGAGATCAAGAAAAAATGTGGAGACAAAGCCAAGGTTGAGAATAAGAGACCTAAAAAGAGAAAGTTTCAGAAAGATATGGGTTTCTTAGCTTGGCCAGGTATTTGAAAAGTCAGAAATGATGACGTCTACAAAGAAATTATTAAAATGGCAATTAAGAGGTCCTGGGTGACCTTTTGAAGGAATAGTGGCAGGTGGAAATAGTGGCCATGGGAACTGGCTACATTGGTTGGGGAAAATGGGAGAGAAGGGAGTGGGCATGTGCAGAAAGCTCTTTGGATGGGGAGAAAAGGGTGGCCAGGCCAGGTTTCCTAAGATGGGTGAGATTTAGTAGGCAGAGTGATGGGGAAAGCATGCAGAAAGGCAGTGTAAAAGATGACTGACAGAAGCCGGTGCCTAAGGAAGCAGAAAGAGGGTATGACCCAGTGTCTTGTTGATTTCTTTGTCCCTTCAAAATGGATGGGAGGGAGAGAAATATCCGTGGGTGCCAGTCTAAGTGTTTCTTAATAGCAGAGTATAGGTTCTCACAGTGACAGTACCCATAGTGTTTCAGGTAAAGGAGTTTGAGAATTGGGGTCTACAATGGGAAACTACCCTTGAACATGACCTGATAGAACATTTAGTTACTTATAGTCCATGCAAGAGATTTGCTAACCTCAGGCAACTCCATAGATCATAAACACATTGATTTTCCTACTACAAAAATAGGCTGAAGCCTAACTTTGTCCCTCCAAGGCAGGTATAACTTTGAAGCCAGAGAATACACTGGCTGGGCTTGGGAGAAGGCCACTCAGAGGACTCCTGACCCAAGCCAAGGTCTCTAGTAGAAAGCATTGTGTTGAGGCACCAGATGGAAAGCAGTGTTCACACCTCCCTTTGGCTAGGACCGCTCTCCATATTAGCTAGCAAGCGCCAGAAGGGTCAGCACAACTCAAAAGATCTCAAAGCCTGCCTCTTGCTTAGTGAGAAACGGTACAGGCACTTCCCCATTCTGTCACACTCCCTGTGTGAAGCTTGGGGAAGAAAGAGTTAACTCTCCCTCCGGCCTCCAGCCTGGGGTTTTCCTGGGAAGATGAACAGTCTGCTTTCCTTATTGTCTGCACCAAAGGAACAGATTGCGTCAGTTTGTAAACTGTGTTACCGCTTGCAAAGGCCTGGAGTCAGCAGGTTTGCATTTCCCAGCAGACTCCAACGATACTAATGCCTTGGCTTCTGCCTCTCTGCCTCAGGCAGGACCAAAAGTGTATTCCCACCCTCTCATCATCCTACTCCTACCCTAGAAGTAGAAGAGGAGAAGGAAGCCCTTCTAACCTAGTCAGTTCGCTTGCTATGCAGGCTTACCCTGCATTTCCAGTAGCTCCTTGGCCTCTCTTGCTATTGTACTACCCTGGCTGGACTTCTGGACATCTCTGGTGCATTGGCATAGCTTGGTGCTAAGATGTCAGAGAAGAGATTGGAAAGGCAATTATCAGTTTGGGTTGAACATAATAAAAGATCGTGTAGTATAGAGGTGAAAGGGCATCTCAAGGAGGTGAGGACAGAGCCACACATGCCAGCAGCACATGAAAGAGCTTGCTGCTGCCTGCCTCTAGCCTGCCCACTCCTCACTGCACTGCACTGACAGTAATGAGACCCAGGAGGCCTTTCATAGGCATAGCCTCCCAGCTCCCAGAGCATTGAATTATTAATTGCATTGTGTTAATGTTCATCATCTCTGAAAGAAGTTGGTATGTGTGTGGCCACGAGGGAAGGCCTTGAGTTGGCCGTGTTAAACCGCTACTATATTAAGGTGAAGTGTCTCTTCGCGTTCACACTCTGGCTGTGGCAGCACACTACAGCTTTCATGCAGCATCAGCAACAGTGGAAAACCCACTCCATAGCATGGCTCCCTCTCTGTCGTAAAAGGATCTCAGTCATGCTCTGGTTGCCCTGGAATTCTACTCTCATTCTCACAAAAGAAGGGCAGAATGAGTGGGTTGAAGTCTTTGACTGTCTAGTGTTGCTAAAAGAGAATAAAATGATATATACTAGGTAGTTTGTGGTTTTGTTTTGTTGTTATTTTGTTTTTTAATGAGTTTATTTGGAAAGCTAGAGAGGATGCATTGCCACCAGCACTGGCATCATATCTGGAGCACCTGTGAGAGAAATACAGTATATGACACAAACGGAAGACAAAAAGAAGTGGGGAGGGACTGGAGTTCCTCTTCTGTAACAAGCTGGTCCTTCCAAAAGTCATATCCCTGGGACCTAACTCCCTTCTAACAGGCCCCACTGTTTGTTTGGTTGGCTGGTTGGTTGGTTTGGTAATGGTGGTGATTATGTTAAGACCTCATTGTGTAAACCAAATTAGACTCAATGATCCTCCTATCTCGACCTCCAAAGTTCTGCATGTGTTACCATGCCCATTCTAGCCTACTTCTAAAGGATACTGCCAAGCTTTTGGACCAAGCTTGCAACACATGAACCTATTAGCAACAAACCACAGCCAAGCCTCAGAGGATGAGACTGGAGTGTCCCAGAGCTCACATTATTATTCCATCAATCTTTTCACTTAGCCACTTCCTTTCCATCATTTCTCCTCTGGGACATGATTAGCAAGCAAGGTTTCACTACCTGCCCTTCCTTCTCTTGTAACCCATTGCTTTTCTTCTCTTGACATTCCCCATCTTCTTTGTGTGCTCCCTTACCACCACCTCAGAAGATCCAGACCAAAGAGAACCTTAGAAATGGTTCAACTTTTACTTGACTGAAGGAGTACTGAGCCTAAAGTTGGTTTGCTGCACCAGCCAATAAGATTTCTCTAGTCCTCATTGGCTGTCTGCCTGTCACTAGTGACTTGAGGGAGTTGAAAGCATGAGTCAGGCCCATATGAGAATGGTGGGGATTTCTACCCATAAGGGGTCTTTGTTCACCCTCTGGAGATACCTGCAACTGTGTTCAACCATGTACATAGTCAGTCTTCCTTTCTAGGTGCTCTGGGGGTGGAGTTGGGGGCACCCTGCGGCTGTGTTCCAGGCATTCTCCAGGCTTCCAAGCCCTGGAGCTCAGGCTGACTGGAGGTTCAGTCATTTTCTGTGCTGCCTTAGGCATTGTGTATAGGCTCTGCCAGTGCCCTATGGGGGAGACTACTGTTCTCCATCCTCTGGCAAACATAGGAAAGGCTGGTATATGTGTGTGGTCCCTGCCCATAGCCAGTAAACCTCGTGTAAACTATCTCCTTTGACTGCCTGTGTTCATTGCTTGGAACATGGATTTCCAAGCTACTGATCTACTAATTCTTTTCTTCTTGGTGCCCAGGCTCCCTTAGTTAGAAGAGGCAAGTTCTGATGCATCCTTTCTTTTTTTTTTCTATGTCCTTCCTACACCAAGACCCTGGAAGAGCCTCAGGAGGAGGATGTGGCTATACAACTTTGCTCTTTAGTACCACTAGGCATCCAGAGCAGGCAGAGCTCAGAGCTTCCTCTGTAGTTTAATACCTGAGCAGTTTTAAAATCTAACCCAAGAGTGCTTGCACGCTCTCACATTCATATCAAGGAGAGATTTCAGAAGCTGTAAGCTAAATAGCTAGGAAGGCCAAAAGGTGTTAGCATTTATGAAACTATCAGCTTTGCCTGGCTTTTCCTTCTCTCCCTTCCTCCACACCCTTGGCAAATCCCAAGTGGCTCCCCAGCCTGCATTGCACCCCAGGCAGGGAGTATCTTCCCACTTGGAGCAGGAGAATGACTCAGCCCCACGGCCTGTCTGATTGAAGTAGTTCCTGTGTTAAGGAGCTGGACAGAATCCAGACAAGAGGGGAAAGGGGGACAATTTGGAGGCGGAGAGAGAAACTGAATATGTATTTCTGGAAGTGAGGGCACAGAGGCCACTGAGAGAGAAGCTGTAGAAATGACACAAATTGATGGTCACCACCATCCTCCCTCTGCTACAAGTCATAGCACTGATGGTCGCTTCCAGTTCTCCTCGTCCTACTCTTCTTCCTCCTCCTCCCATTTCTTGCCTTCTTTACCCCAGCCTCAGTCAGAAAGGAAGAGCCCACAGCCCAGCTGGGTAGGCACTGAGGTGTGTGCGTTGCCTGGGCACCAGGAGCTCTTCTTCAGTAATTAGGAGACTTGCAGATTAACAGCCTGTGTTGCTTTATTAATTTGGTAAATAAGCCAGAACAATTTCATTAGTGACACATTAATGTGCTTGGGAGCAAGAGGGTGTGTCCCACTGTGAGGCAGAAGGTCCCTCTGGCTGCCCCAGCCCACACAAAAAGACCAGGTCCTATGTCTCTAGCATTCTGTCTCCCAGGGCATGGTTGACTCTCAGCTCCCACCCCTTCACACATACATACACAAGCAGATAGGCATCTGTCTGTCTGTTCAGGTGGATCTGGGGAGTAACCCATACCTGAGTACTTCCTGTCAGTCCCATTTGCTTACCTTCACTTGTTCAGAAGAACCCTCAGTGTCAGACACCCAAAGTTCCATAGGGAGGGCAGAGAACAACAAGGTTCACTAAGCAGAGACTGATCCCCAGTGTGCAGAGCTCAGTGCATGGCTTGACCAAGCAGAACAGCTTTTGCATGCCACCAGCCCAGAGATGTAGAACCTGCCCGTGAGCTCTTGGCATTAGTTGATGGGAGAAAAAGCATTTCACATAACCCCACTTAGTGCACAGATCCCCCTCTGCTTGTTTCTAGACTTGTTAATGGAACAAGTCTAAAAGAGATTGTTTGGTCTGCTCCAAAATTCACAGCTAGTGTGAAGGATTGAACTGCAGTCTTTCAGATTCCCAAATCCATGTACTTTCCTATTCCTCACAACCCAAGCAGTAGGTATTTCCAAGCTCTGGGAAGATTTTGAGTATTAAAAAAAAAGCTTCATTTCCTGGTTGAATTGACATTCTATTTGTGGGATGAAAACATTTGAGCATGAAGTAAGTTCTCCTACCAAGTAGCAGAGAAAATTGTGGTAATAGTAGTCAGGAGGAAACATTTATACACTGACGCAGGTACTGCTGAAGTCCCAAGTTTCTACCATGGTTTGTTGTCATGTCATGTTGTGTTATTTATTTTAAGGTCCAGAAAAGTTAAATGATTCACCAAAGTGCAGGCAGGTGAATTTGAACTCGGGCCACCTGTCTCCACAGCCCACATTCTCAACCTCTCTTCTACACTTAGCTCCCTAAAAGCCAGAAGAAGCAAAGTGATTCCCCAAGTATTCATAGGGTGACCTTTTGCGGGTAGTGCCAGAAAAGGTGATGTTGAAGCCAAGCAGAGAGCACAGATCACTGAGACTGGTCTAGCTCAGGTGTCCAGCAGCCACAAAACCCACAGTCACTCCACCAGCATCAAGGGCAGAAGCCTAGAGATGCTGACAGAACAGCAAGGAAGCCAACCCACAAATGTCTTTTGACTCCTGGTGATCACATCTAATCATCAGCTCAGCTACTCAAGCCCCTTAGAGTCTGTCAGGAAGTACTTGCCTCCCCCAAAACCATGTCCACCTAGGCCTCAGCTGTGTCATACACCCAAAGGGAGACTGAAGAGATACCGTCTGTCTGCTATTACATAAACATACACATACCCTGAAGTACCTCAAGACCATGACCACTCACAGATGTAAACAAATGCCCACCCCCAGAGTGTGGCAGTCCATATGAATTCCTTGTGTCCCGTGTGGTGTAGGAGTCCCCCCACAGAAACTACTGAGCCCAAGTCACATCAGAAACACTCCAAGATGCTGAAGCGACAGTATCAGATAGCTTTTTGCAGTTTACACAGCATTCCATGGATAAGATCTCGGTTAATGCTTGCAGTCGCCAGTTGGGCAAGAGCAAGTTTCTTGTATATTTCACAGGAATAAATCTCCAGTAGCTACAGTCTGTAATTTGAGGAAACATGTAAGGAATAGCTCTCCCTACAGAGATCTATATGTAGTCAGGCCTCTTCATTTGCAGGTTTGTGTTTGCAAATTTACATGCTCACTAACCCCAAGATCAATTCTTGTGCTTTTGCAATCATTTGTAAACATGCACCGTGGCAAGGTGCTCTTGGCAGGCACATTCCCAGCTCAGGTCGAACAAAGCAATACTGCCACCTTGTTTTTGACATAGGCTGTCATGAAGCCAGGGGTGGCCTCAAACTCATGTACAGGAGGATAACCTTGAACTCCTACCTGTGCCCTCCCCCTCCCACGAGCTAGGATTACAGACATAGACCACAGTGCCTAGTGTTTTGAGGTTTTAGTTAATCTATTTATTTTTAAATGGAGGTCTCACTATGTAGTCTTAGCTGGCCTGGAGCTCTCTGTGAAGACTAGGGTGACCTGGAACTCAAGAGATCTGCCTGCCTCCGCCTCCGAAGTGCTAGGATTAAAGGCAGTGCAGTATGCCTAGATAACCCTGCTTTCTTGTTTCAGCTCTCAGAGTATAAATAATTTTTCTCTTTGTGATCTGTTTAGTGTCTTGAGTTTTGGCGGGAGCAATGCTTTTTCTTACTAATTTTTGTCATAGAAAATGGTCCCAAGCAAGAGTGTGTCAAGAAAGCTAGGATGTACCTTAAAGAAAAAAATACATGTTACATAACTATCATTCAGGTCTGACCTCTTATAGTGCTGAGAGCTTGGTGTAAATGAATCAGTGACACATATTAAGTAAAGTGTCTTTAAACAGAAACAAATTTAGTTAGACCAAGATTAGATATTTGGCAAACACGTAGTAAGAGACTCCCAGATTTCTAAGCCTTTTTTTTTCTTTAATTATTATTTTTTAAAGAAAACAGGCACTTTTTAATCCTAGCACTTAGAAGGCAGAGGCAGGTGGATCTCTATGAGTTTGAGGCCAGCCTGGTCTACAGAATGAATTTCAGGACAGACTCCAAAGCTACACAGAGAAACCCTTGTTTCTCAACCCTCATCCCCACCTGAAAAGAAAAGAAAGCATTTACCACCCCCAGAGTGTTTCGGTATAGGTGTCAGGTCCCCTGTACTTGGAGTTACAGATAGTTGTGAGCTGTCAAATGGGTGCTGGAAATTGAGCCCAGGTCCTCTGGCTGATTAAGCAGCCTTTGCTCTTAACAGCTGAGCCATCTCTCTAGCCATCCTAAACCTTTTATTCCCTCTAGGAATAATAGTTCAGCATTTTCTAATTCAGTCTTCATGGTCACTTTATAATACTATCATGGATGACAAGAATGGAGTGTGTGGGCCAGAGGCTGTATCTCAGTGGTAGAGGAATAGTCTAGCATGCACGTAACCCTGGACTAATTCCTGGCACTCTAAGTAGAAAGAATAAAACCAGGCATAGTGGCATACTCCTTGGATGATTAAGCAAGAGGATCAGGAATTCAAGGTCATCCCCAGCAACAAAATGAACTTGAGGCCAGCCTGGGCTTTATGAAACCCTGCCTCAAAACAAACAAAAATTAATCTGTCTCTGTGTAGTGTCTGTTTTATACAGATGTCTCCTGCCTTGTGCTTGAACTCTTGGGCTCAAGTGATCCTCTTGTCTCAGCCTTCTAAATATTCTAAGTCACTACAACTATTAATAAACACAGCCATCCATGGCTCTTTTGGAGAAGTGAGGAGGGAATGTCAGAAGTTCAAGTCCTGGAGTTAAACCTAGAATTTCTGTGGGCATAGATCCTCATTTAGTTAACAGTTATGCCACAGGTTTCTGGCAGCCAGTCTAAAGGAGACAAGTAGAAAAGGCTGGCCATGCATTCTACTCTGGGAGCTCTCTGCTTAACCTCTGCTCATGAGGCCCACAATTCTCCACACCAGAAAAGAGTCACAGATAGCACCTATCCAAGCCTAGGTATATCCAGGAAAGTAGAGCTATAGCGTGGAACTTGACTGCAGAGACCAGGAGCCAGCTAACTTGGGAGCCTGCAAAACAGTAGCCCAGACACCATCCCCTGAGAGCCTTTGTTTGATTGAGAAATTACTATGTCATTGGCAGTTGTAATGAAAATAGGAAGCTGTGCCCTACTGGCAACAGCTTTATCTCCTTCTACAACCCCAGATGTAACAGTGGCAGCATACTGCCCAAGACCAGAGATTCTTTCCTCTGCTCCTGGCTGGGCCTAGGGACTTGTCAAGCCCAAGTTAGAACATCAGTGGCAGCAGAAAGAAGCTGGATACATGCGAGGTCTGGGCTTGCCTGCCAGGGAAAGCCCACACTGCTCCTTGATGGGTTGGCCCCAGATACATCCATCCGCTAGTTGGGCTATCCCTGGCAAGTCCTGGAAAAAGCATCTGTATTCTGTCTTCAGAGAATTTGGTATCAGTTTGGGGTTTGCCATGTGTAGCGAGGTCTGAGCATGGCACTGTGTAGGATGAGAGAGACTGTTCCTGCCTGGTTGCCTCAGCAACCCATCGCTGAGCTTCTTACATCAGTGCCAACAACCGAACCCTCTGCAGAAAACCACAGTGGCCCACTGCAAGCTGCCTGGGGGCCTGCCAAGCCTGGAGGGATGCTATGTGGCCATGGGGGTGGGGGGACGACAGCCTCTGTTTTAGAGGGGGGTAACAAACACTTGGCTACTAAAACTCTGGAACATGACAGGTCAGAGAAGGAGGAAATTGGTGTGGGCTTGGACTCCATGTTGGCTGGGAACTGAACCAGCCCCATTTGCTTTTGGCTGGGCACATGTCCCCTGAGCTTCCAAACACAAGGCAGCCAGCCCATCTGTTCTTCCCACTGCCACCCCCGAGTTCTTCTGGGACCTACTGCTTCTTGGCCTTAGCCTGTTTGGTAAAACTTGGCAAATTAAGGCAAAGGAAAGGTGGTCTTCTTCCACAGTGACGTCATGCCCATCCCAGTTTTTTATCTTGTTACTGCATGCAGTCCTGATGGCACCTTCAGCTCACCAGGTCCTCTCCCTACAGGACATTCAAATTTGCAGTGCCCTGGACTGTTGAGAGGTAGATCGGAGCATTGAACTCTTAAGCACCACTTGCTCTTCTTCACAAGTTAATTGCTAGACTAAGAGCAAGGAGAAGCCTGTTTTAGCACCTACCAGGCAAAAGTGCTGATTCTTCCCACTACATGTAGCTCTGCTGAAGAGTTACAGGGTCCTGTGTCTGGGTGGTGGAAGGGCCGGCATTACCTCCGCAGAAGAGAGAAGCTGGAGGAGGGACTGTTCCTGAGACAAGCTAGGGGAGCCTGGGGAGAGGGTGAGCTTGGCCTGCTGGAGCAATATAAAAAAATAAGTCAGACCATCTGCATTTTGCTGGCTCTGTCCCAACAAGCACCAATTCCATCCCCTTGCCTTGGTTTACCTGCAAACTCAACAATGAGGCCAGATGGAATCTATTCTCTTCTTCAGATCCTAGTGAACTCTGCATACTCCCTTGGTTGCTACACCCCAATTTAAACTGGCATTTCCACTCATTAGGAATGGGTCTAAGGAGCAAAATAGCAGTGAAAAACTCCTCCCTGGCCCTTCCCCTTTTACCTTTATCTCTATTATTTTGTCTCTGCCCCTCCAACCCAGCCAGCCACCTCTTTCTACTTTTGTAGAGTAATGTCACTGGACATTTCCCAGCTACCCTCTCTCATTCCTTTTAGCCCTCTGCCACTGGCACCAGCTCAGGCTTTGAGAATTCCCAGGTATTTAGACATTCATTTTATTGCTTAATCAAGCTTGAAACCATTTAAATTAATACAAGCTTTACATTTAGCAGCAAAGGCTTTTTATAGTCCCCTTTAGCAGAGGAAGAACAGGGATTGAGAGAGAAGGAAGGAATTCATTGTGGTCCATTGCTTTTCTGAGGTTAGGTCAGGTCAACCTCCCCAAAGGAGGTCTGAGCCACCAACTTGGAGGAACAGAGTCTGTGCCATCTCTGGGGTCCTGTGGGTAGAGCCATTCATGAAAAGGGCCTAAGACCCTCAAACTCTGCTGCATGTCTGCCCTCCTTCCCCAAACTGCCCTGTGTGCTAATGCAGCTCCACCCACAGCCTCTGCCTTACCTGTCCTCTTTCTCCCCCTCCCCCCACTTGCTTTCTGGAAGCTTCTTTAATTACCTCCATTAAACATTAATTCTTTCAGTTCTTCCTGGAAGAATTCAGTCTCCCTTTACCCAGGGATTGGCTTGCTCCTGAGCCTGCCTTTCTTCCCCACAAGAACTGTGGTGGTTGAGGAAGGGTGGGGTGCACCATATTCAGTCTGTTTCTCCCCTCACTCCTACACACATGCACAACTAAGCAAAGGGCCTCCTTCAACCAAGGTGAGTCAGCTGCACCCCAGGAGCTCCATACTAAAAGAAAGCGGAATGATGAATCTAGAATGCTATGCTCTACACAGCTGCCAGGATTGACCTAAGTGGGGGCGGCGAGGACATGAAGAAAAGACAAAACACACAACACAGAAAAGCTGGGATCGGGTGGCCTGAGCTCCCTAATGGAGACATCGAAGCACAGTGTGTATAGGGATTATTATACAACAGACATATACATACAGCTGAACAAGGAGGCAGGTTTAGCTAACTCAGGCTATAAACATGATGGGTGAAAAAGCTACGTGGAGATTGCTTCTTGTGTGGGGAAGGTTTTACTGCCTCCCATGGAACTAAGGCATTGGGGTCCTTAACAGCGCTGCACCCATGTCAACAATACGTTCTCTCAAGAATTCTCTGGTTCTAGCTGCTTCTGCTATGTAGAATGAATGTAGGAATTACTGAGGCTTGAGAGCCTTGGTATCACTCTCAACCTTCACACCTGTACCTGTGCAGAACTGTACCCACAAGCTGACACACAGCTGTCTTTTGTCCCCAGGTGGAGGTAGAGGTCGAGAGCATGGATAAGGCTGGCAACTTCATCGGCTGGCTCCACATAGATGGGGCGAACCTCTCTGTCTTGCTGGTGGAACAAGCGCTTTCCAAGGTCCACTTCACTGCCGAGCGCAGCACCTACTACAAGCCCCTCCTGTCTGCTGAGGAGGCCGCCAAGCAGAGGAAAGAGAAGGTACCAAGTATAGGAGTGTGCTAATCGTTCCGTGGCATGTGCTTTTTCTTACCTCCTCCTTTCTACACACCACAGAGCCAAGGATAAGCCATAGCCTTCTAAGGACCTGCAGTGGGCAGGGGCTGTCAATCTGTAAGATTTCCAGTAGTGTCCCAGACCTACAGCAGTATACTATAGATGACACTGGAGCAGGAGAAGAAATGACCGGGATACTACTGGTGAAGAGCCTGGGGCCAACCTGTCTTTCTCTGTCAGAGCCCACCAAGTTCTGGGCAGCCCACCTCTGAATTCCCTTCTTACTGCCCTGCAAGGAAGCAGCCCAGTGAGCTGCATGGAAGCCCTTAGAACAGCAGATTTACAGCCTATCTCTCTGCAGACACTGAAGAGACGAGGGGGGGTGGGTCCAAAGCAGCTTTTGGAAACAAATTGACTATTAAGGAACTCTGTGGTTTAGGAGTGGGAGCTGGGCTGACCCCCTCCCATACTACCCTGTATCCATTGACTTATAGCCTACCTAATAATGGGATAAATCACCCAGCCACCAATCTGTCAGGGCTTCTTTGTGCTTGAAGAGGGTTTCATGGGACAACTATGCTAAACCATAAATTGTTCCAAGAATAAATGTTTCTTTTCCCATAGGGCAGCCATCTGGCTTGAAATCCACTTCCCAAAGCCAAGACACCTGCCAATAGGAGTTTGGGGGCTTTGTACCCCTAACACACCATATCCTTCCTCAGGCCAAAGCAGCTACCTCTTGACTCAGAACCTCCTTCCTCTTTCATTACTGGACCTAGGAATCTCTGTCTTTAGTCATCCTTTGGGACTTGGGACGGGTGTTGCCTATTTTGGTGGCAGGAGAGCACAGGTGGTCAGACTCCATAGGGAAGTGGCCCAGAAACCCAGGCTAAGTGCAAGAGACTGTCTGCAGTCTTGAGGAGCTTCAGGGCATCAGACGTTCCCTTTTTCCTTGCTGCAGTTCCTGCCCACTTGAAACCCCATCTCCTGAGAGTGGTGGGGAAGCAGACAGCCTTGACTTACACAGGGAAAAAAGGCAACACTCTTTATGACAGCTGAATTTAAGACTGCCATCCCTGTGACACCTGTCTGAGGCAGGGACTGGCAGCACAGTGGATCTCCTGCTACAAGGTTCAACTCTCCCAGAATAGATGCATAGAGGGCCAGACGCAGCAGTGAGGGCCAAGGCTGTAAACTCAAGGCAGTATCTATGCCTAGGGCATAATTCTCAGCACATGAAAACTCACCAGCAGCCTAGAGGCTGCCTCCTCAGGTCTGTCCACTCGCAGTAGAGGCCCAAGAGGGACTTAGGTAAGGTTAGGGAGTGGTAGCTGGCCTGAGGGCGCTAGCTAGATTCCTTGCCAGGTACAGCTTGAGGCATCCTTATTTACTGCACAGTAGACTTGTCTGAAAAAATCCAAGTTGTCATTCTGTTGGTGCCACTTGATGATGCTAAGGGGTAATTACCAGTGATTAATTACTTACATGAGCTGCACATTTTCATTCCAATCCAATTAAAATGCAGCACACAATTCTCTATCCAGGGCCACCTTCCCCATGGATCCCTCCTCTGCAAATCCCAGTCCACTTAGGATCTTAAGGAATCAGCCTGGCTTTACACCTCATAGTGGGGCTGCTTCTAGGGAGTAGCTTTGTCTGTGGAAACTGTTAGTGAGTCTCACAGTTAGCAGCTGATGGAGTTTGGAAGCCAAGGAACCTGGGTATCTCAGGTGACCCTAAAAAGCCCCAACATTTCCCACTTGTGACCTCCTAAGGACTGGTTCTATTATTTAGGAGTAAAGGATTATGTTTCTTTTACAATGTGCAAATGTTTATACATACAGGCTAACCCAGGAAAGGGAATGCTGAGAGACTGTGAGAGCAGGTGTGTGTAGAACCATTTTGACAATATGGCTGTGCATGCATTAGTGACTGTGTCTCTCTGGAGGAGCCCGAAGATGCTGAAGCCTAGACTGTTCATTTCAGACTAGGATCAGAAACTCAGTCTGACTGCAGAACTCAGCTGCCTCCCTGCTGGGTTTAACTCCTCCCTGTTCCCCATAAGACCCACTCTTTCCTCAGCCCTTGGGTGTTCTGGGCAGGAACAAGAAGGGAGTCACAGGTGGCATATACCCAACCCACACACACACATTCTCTCTTCCTCTCTTCTTCTGTCCCTTTTCGTCTCTCCCTTTCATCCCAGCAGGGTCTTGAACGTGGCTGGATTAGCCATTGATTAGTTTTTATTGAGCTTGGCCTCCCTGCTGTGCATTTGAAGGCCTCTGCCACCCTGGCTCCATGCCAGTCACACCCTTGGAGCCTAGTGAACAGGGATATTAAATAGGATTTAGATCGGAGAGACTCCAGCCTGTGAATTCCCTGTATACTTTTTTTCTCTCCTGGCAGGAAGAGGGTCTGGGATTCCTTGGGAAGAAACACAAAGAAGAGAAAGGACTAGGGGTGCAGAAACCAGGAAGAGATAGCCCCAATCTTGACCCATTCTGACCTGTTCCTGTGCCCAGCATAATAGGCTCCTTCCCTAATGGTAGCTGCAGCAACAAGGGGTCCTAAAAAGCTCCAGCCGTAGAAGGAACCTGAGAAGATCAGAAACTTGCTTTGCAGAACTGCCTGGAGCAGGCGCAGAGGAGGGAAGAGGCTAGGTCTGCAGCCAGAGCTGTGAAGCCTCACAGCAGTGCTTTGCCCCAAGACAGTCCAAAGAAGAAAATAGATGCTTCTTCAGCCTGGCTGTAAACCTACCGCCATCAGAGCATTAATACACCCAGAAATGGTTCAAGATCAGGGGAGACTAATTCTACCAGGCACCTTGTGTCTGGGCCCTGCTGCTGAGACCAGACTCACATTTCCTTGGATAACATCTTGGCCATAGGGGTCTTTTCCCAGCTCCTCTATCAAGAGCCTGGGAGTGAAACCCTAACTCTTGAGTGTCTGTGTATACAGTTACTGCTCCTTCTAGAAAAGGTGTTTGAATTTTCCTAGTCACCTTCCCATGGGTCCAGGAAGAGGAATATCCACAAAGATTCTCCCAGCCAAGAGCACAGCACAGTTGTGGGCTCAAGTGACTATAGGCAAGTAGTGCCTGTCCAGCAGGGACTTTCCTCCTGAGATAGCACTCTACAAGGGCATTATCAGCCAACAGAGGTAAGACCTGTTCTAAGGATAAGGACCACACCCATCCAGCAGACAGACTCTGTCACACCAAAAAAGAGACTTGGCATTTACCAACTCGCATAGGACCACTGGCTGTAAAGTCCCAAGGAATAGCTGTGCTGCCCCCTCTCCTCTAAGGGAAACAAGGAACTTTCAAGGCTTCACTGTCCAAGGAGCCAAATCCAAAGAGTTGAATTCTTTCTTAGAATCACGCTTCCTTTCCTGAGGAGCAGCTAGCTAGCTACCTCTTCCACTCTGGGATGCTTCCTTGCAGCCTCTGGCACCTGCCATTCTGTAGGTAGGCATCTTGCTTTCACTGTCCTCTCAGCCCAGAAGACAGCTTTCCTTGTCCTCCAGCCAACCTGGAGCTACCAAACCTATGGCAGGGAGCATCTGTCAGGCATTGGTTTGCATTATTGGCAACCTCAGCTTGCTGCCCACCTGAGCCTGTGATGAACAAAGCTCCACCCATTCTCCCCAGGGAGGGAACCCAGTGCTGTTGCCTGAGGCTCTTTCACTTGAGGACTCATTAGCAGTTTCTGCTCTCACCCTGTCAGTCTGCTCCAGATTCATCAACACAGCTGATGAGCACCCTCCCCAACAGCCACAGCCAGGAAACAGGGTGGGGTAGGACTGGTCTCTGAATGGCTCCCAGACCCAGAATTCTCTCTGTCAGCCAGCACAGAGATCTTGTCTCTTCACCCAGCTGAAAGTTAGGAAAGGCTAGAGAACAGAAGGCTGAGCAGAAGAGGGGAGGAAAGGGCTGCTGCAGACAGCTGAAGTGTGGGGTGCTGAGCGATGGAAGGTGAGAAGCAGGGTGCTGGCAGTAAGGGGAAGACTGCTGGGTCAGCAGGTGGCTCCAGTCTGTTTAAGGTAGTGGTGACAGGCTTGTCTTACAGGCATTGTGAGTCCTACTGATCTGTGAATTCCAAAGGCTCTAGAGGGCCTGGAAGCCTAGGCAAGAAGAATGACTGGCTGAGTAGATACCTGCAGCCAGAGAAGCCTAGCAAAAGAGCCCAAAGCCTTATTTGAAAGCATGTGACGATCCCCCAAAGTCTTCTCCTAGGGAATTTGACTAGCTAGAGGTACATGGGCCTGTGAACCCTTAGCGGAGACAGAGCTGTGCATTAACATTTTGCTGCCTGCTTCTCCTGGCCAACCAGGGCTACGGTTGGTGTATGTCTTAAATCTCTAGGTGCTGGGATGAGAGCAGTGGTAGTAATGGTGGAGACAAATGTTGGCACCTGGAGTCCAGCCACAAAGTACAGCCCCACAAGTGCTGCCGTGGAAAGCACTTCTCTGTGTAGCAGGTGGAAAACTCAGGCCTAGGTGGATCTTAACCATTCCCATTAGCATCCCCTAAACTCAGAAAACTCACATTGCTTGCTTCTCCTTTTGATAGAAAAACACACACTGATGCCACATGAAAGGCAGAAGCGTAAGTTTGGGGATAACCCAAGGAGGTTCCATAATTGCAGTGTACCTGCCCTTCAGCTCCTTGCAGGGGCCACCCAAAAATCTGCTCATTAGCTGAGAATATCTGTGACTGTATGTTAATGTTCTAATCAAAGGAAGTAGAACAGGAGGTGACTTGTTAAAGTCAAATACAAGGTAAAGGGTAAACCCCTGCCTTCTAAGCTTTTCCCATAGCCCTGTGCTGCCTGCTGCCTCCAGGACACCCGGCCAGCACCAGGGACCTACTTCTAACAGCAAACCTGTTTCCTCAGTTTCCCCATTTACAAAATTGGATTAGTATTATATTCATTCAAAAGGCTGTGGTGAGGTTCAAATGAATTGATACTTGGAGAATGTTTAGGTGCATGGCACTAGTGAACATGCAGGTTTCTGGCTAATACTTAAACCATTCCTTTCCCTCTCTATATGTCTTCATGATGCCACGTGTGGTCCTATCCCCTGACTCCCCAGCCGCTTCCTGCTGCTCAGCTGGAGAGCCACCTCCCTCCCCTGCTCTGACAGGCCTCACTACTTGGCTAATCTCCTGGCCGCAGGATTGGACTTGACGCGCTGTCACGTCGAATCAGCTTCTGAGCTGCTGCAGCTCTGGCACAGGACTTGGGAAAGGAAGGAAGAGAGGGAAGGGTGGAGAGGGGTGGCCGAGCCTCTAAGCTGAGGTCAGAACAACCTGCTAGAGGTGAGTGGCTCAGAGCAGAGGAGATACAGTTCTGCACAGAGACAAGTCCCCCTCTCCCAGCTGCAGCTTAGTGCCTGAGGAAGGGGGGTAGCCACAGGAGTGACCTTGCAGAGTACTATGGGAAGGGAGTGGGGATCTGAAACTAGAGGAACTGAGCAGGCAGCCCGAAGCCGTGGCAGCTCGTTGGTGGGATTCTCGTGCTCTACTATGCATGGGATCATCTGAAACTTGGCTTGGTTTGATTCTCCCCCTAGCTTTTTAGATTCTAATTTAATAAGTGTGGGTTGAGATCCTGGAGCTTGGTTTTTGTTTTTGTTTTCCAAGACAGGGTTTCTCTGTGTAACCCTGGCTGACCTGGAGCTCACTCTGTAGACCAGGCTGGCCCAGAACTCACAGAGATCCACCTGTCTCTGCCTCCCTGAGTGTTGGGATTAGAGAATGACTCCATTTACCCAAAGCCCCTAGTTGATGTCCTCACTGATGTCCTTCTGAGCCACCCTGTCCTTACTACCACAGGTCTGGGCCCACTATGAGGAGCAGCCTGTAGAGGAGGTACTGCCTGTGCTGGAAGAGAAGGAGCGCTCTGCCAGCTACAAGCCCGTGTTTGTGACTGAGATCACAGACGACCTGCATTTCTATGTGCAAGACGTGGAGACTGGTGAGTGACTGTGTGCTGAAGACTAAAATGCTGATTCAGCATGGTCCAGCCCACCCCAGGGTGTGAGCCTAAGAGTTCCAGACTCCCAAGGAACTTACAACTGCTACTGCTCCAGTCTTCATCTCTCTGGGCCTAAAGAGCACCTCAGAAACTCACAAGTGAGCCTTGAAGTAGAAATGGGGAAGTGGCAGGCCTTGCAGGTCCTCCGAAGACAGGTGACATTACAGATTCATCTGGGTGGCTCTCTGAGACTCTTAGGTAATGCTTTTACTCCCAGACACCCCTGGAAGGCCTAGGCATGAGGATTTGTTGCCTGAGTGTGTCAGGAATCATGGAGGAGATTGTCTGATGTGGTCAGGGATCCCTGCTTTTTAGGGCAAACTAGAGGGGTAGGAGCCTGCCCCTCTCTCTCTTTCTCTCACTATGGGGGCTTCTACAGAGGTTAGTATAGAAGTGTGGTGGCCAGTTTCCATGGCAACAAGCAGGCTCTAGGGGAAGCTATTCCCTGGCAGTCTTTGTGAAATTTCTTCTTCTCTCTCCTTTCCTCGGTCTGCCTCAGATGGCTAGGGTCCCCATACAGAGACCTCAGATTACTAGAGGGCATAGGATAGCAGCCACATCCACCTCTCTTACTTCCTTTAACCTCCCTCTTCATGCTGCTCTGGGGCTGAGGGTAAGCTCTTTGGGTCCAAGGAGCACCTGGCAGTGGGGTGTACAGATCTGGGCAGCTCCAGGATGGCAGGATAAGGTTTTTGCCTTGCTTTCTCCATCTTACTCCCAGACCTACTCCAAGTCACCAATAGCCCTTCTCAGCCACTTCCCCTCTAAATGATACTTCCCAGTCAGCTGCTTTGGTGGTAGTGTTATTTCACTAAGGAAAACTTCCCTGTTCCTCATCCTGGTCTGGTTGTGACCAGGGACAAGATTCACCTGAGAGCTCCACTAGGAAGGACCACCTTTCCTGGCCCCGTTGTGTTCAGAGGCAGAGCTTGACAGTACAAGTGCGACTCCCTCAGTTGTGTCTGGCCGCTGTAGGAAGTCAGGATGCCTGGAGAGAATGGTGTCCAAGGCATAAATAGGAAAGAAAAAGGACTAGAAAAAGTCCATATTCCTAGAATATTGTCACTGGCTTATTGTAATAAGTACCAGAGAGAATGCTGCTGGCTCTGTTAAATACATGAACAAAACTCAGGATCTGTAGCCTCCCTCCTCTCTGAACTGTTTGGGCTCCTCAAAGCATATCCTCTCACCTGGTTCCTTTCCTGCTAAAGCTCATCTTCACAAAGGATCTGACAAAAACATGAGCTGCAAGTGACCAATCAGACCCTCCCAATATAAGGACCTCCAGGAGGCTGTGCTGCTGGCAGGAGGCAGGAGCCTGTTTCTTTCCGTTGCCTTGGAACCCAGAAATCCAATAAACTACAAGTAGACCAGTTCAGGAGCACCTATCAATGTGAAGGCTGCTTCCCAGCCCCTGGAGCTTGGGTATCTGTGAGCAAGGAACACTCTGGAGGATCCCAGAGGCCTCACCACTCACTTGAATGAATGCCAGAACTGTGGGTCCACATTAGCCTAAGAAGAGGACATGTGTGCATATGCAGAGATCATTTCAGTATGGTTGGATTAGTAAGCACCATGCATGCACTGGGAATCCTACCAGGCCTCTGTGCAAGTAAACAAACAAGTGAGCTATGCTCTGTGCCCTGAAGGAGCTCATAGTGTAATGGCAGAAACATAAACACAGACAGGGAACTTAAAAGGCTGATGGTGGCCACAATATTGATGGTTTAACCACAATAAACATGTGTTCTGTACCTGTTACAGTGTAGCTCAGCCCTGAAGGGAAAGAAGAATGCCAGCTCTGTCCTCACCTACGAGGTGGAAGAGAGCAAAGAGGCTGTGAGGGTGAACTAGAATCTGGGCCAGAAGGGCCGTAAAAGGACAGGCCACAGGAGACTGATGCCTGGCAAAGCGGGGTAGGGAAGGCACTGCAGGAAGGAGCCAGAGAAAGAAAATGAGACCTCAGGTAGTGCCAAAACTGGTCAAGGAGCTATAGGTAAACAGCAAGGGCTGCTGACCCTCTGCCAGGAATACTGGGCAGGAAAGTGGGGCACTGCGCCCTGCTGAGAAGAGGTAGAAAGGGGGGCCCAACCTGGCAGCATTGGAAGTGCTGTTCAGCATGAATTTTACAGGGTAACAAGGGCCAGAGTGCCTGTTTGATTAGGTGGAGCCTCTATCCCTACTCAATTCCCCCTCATCTTTCAAGGCTCTGATTCTGAGCCTTTCCTGTCTGTGGTTATAAGGAGTCCATCCTTTTGCCTCCAAGAGACATTGGGCAGATTGGCTTCTAATGAAATCCAGCTGTCTCTTGTAAGGCATGGGATGTAGGCTAACAGCCCTTGTTCTTGAAGCTGCTCACCCTTGCTCAGTATCTATTTTCCTACCTACTTCCTCAGTCAAGACCTAGCCACAAGAAATGTACCTCACTGGTACACTTCTAGGATGCACAGGCCCTGAATTCCATCCCCAGTACTGGCAAAAGAGTTTAGAAGGCCCAGGTACATTCCCCAGGGCTCCTGCCAGTATATTAGAAGGTGTGTGCATGCAAGGCCTGAGATATAAGCAAGTCATTAGTTCACATTTGAATGTGACTGACATGAAGCTGCTTGAGTGGGAGCCACAAAGGGCTGCCCTATATTGGCTGAGGTAACCAGTGTTTGGTGCCCTCTGGAACCTCACACCATACTCAGTCCCTGGGTTCACGCAGGAATGAGGCCCCGAGTTTCACTGCCCTTTTTTTACAGGTACCCAGCTGGAAAAGCTGATGGAGAACATGCGCAATGACATCTCCAATCACCCTCCTGTTGAGGGTTCCTACGCCCCCCGCCGGGGAGAGTTCTGCATTGCCAAATTTGTAGATGGAGAATGGTAAGCCACATGGACCAACAGGGCAGCTGGGATTAAGCAGGATGGAGAAGTAGCCTAGTGCCCAGGACTGCAAAGCTGCTATTAGGTGGCAGGCAATTGTACAGCATCTTCTTTCTCTTGGGTCGTTGTTGACAGCCTCTACCAGATCTCCAGGGTATCCACCTTCAGTCAGGGAAAAGGGGTACTGTCATCTAGCCAGCCTCCAGAGATTGTAGGATAAAGTGGTGCCACTCCCCCTTTCCTGGGTACACCAGGATAGTAAGACTGGTGATTGATACCCTCCAACCCAGCCCTTACCCCTCAAGGAAAAATGATGTCAGGAGTCAGTTGAAGGTTTGTTCACAGTGAGCCCGGATCTACCAGCCAACCCTGCACCTCTGCTGTCTCAGATACAAGCAGCAGCACTTCCAGGCCGGAGGAAGGTCACTCATGTATGATCTACCAAGGGTAGGGCCCATGGCCTTCCCTGGGTGACGAAGAGACTTGGATGTGTTCCCTGCTGCAGCCTCCCAGACAGATCTGCCGGCTAATTACAGCTGCTGTTTAGTGTGTGGGCTTAAACAGCAGGCATCAATCTAGTCATTACTCTTGTTGTTTTTTGCCCCAAGGACACATTAATCTGCTCCACATGCTCCCTTCTCCCTCCTTGTTCCCAGCCCCACTTGACTCCTATAGATGCTGTCCAGAGCTCCCTGAGCCTGGGCCTCCATACCCTGAAAACTGACCTCTATGACCCCAGAGACCCTGGGTAGGAAGTGCTATGCCCCAGGGATCAGGTTCTTGACGTATTCTGCAAACTCTAACCATGATGCCATTGCAGGTACCGTGCTCGGGTAGAAAAAGTGGAGTCCCCTGCCAAAGTGCATGTCTTCTACATTGACTACGGCAATGTGAGTGCTGGGGACTAGGGTGGAAGACAGGCAAGGCAGATACTATTAGGCTTTTGGTAGATCCCTTAGTCAAGTCCACCTCACCTCTCAAAAGTCCTGCATACTAATGGGACATACACATTGGGTACCTCTGCTCTTCATAAAACAGGCCAGGCCCCCTGAACTACTAGGAAGTACAGGTAAATGTGGTCAGAGGCCTTCAAACACTAAGGAATAGATCCTAAGGAATTTGACACTCTTGAGGTGTGGCAGTGCCCATCTACTGTCCTTTCAACTCTCAAAGATAAGCTATGAGCATCTGCTAACAGAAAGTCCAGGTCTGGGACCATTCTGTGTACCTGGAAGCACACAGTAAAATGGTACTTAGAGTGGCTCCAGGTACCTGGGCCAGAACCAGAGGCATGCCCAGCACTGTCAGGACCCTTCCTGATGTGAGCACCCTCCTCTAGGGAGTACTAGACAGGGATCCCATGTGGCGGAGAGAAGGGTACTGAAAGGAAGGGAGGATGATGAGGTAAGCCCAGTATCTCCATGATTATCTTAACTACAGGGAGCCTCTGGGTATGCCAGTACCAGGCCCAGAGTGAGCAGGCATGGGGTAATAGCTGCCCACCAGCAGCTGGTTTACCAACTAGACAAGCCTAGGAGACTAGCAAAATGAAACTGAGCCAAACAAGTGAAAGAGGCCCAAAATAAGTTTCCAGTGGCCTGGTACAGAGGGTTATCCCCGAAGCAAGTGATATCACTGGCTGTGTGATGATATTGTCCTGGTGCTTCCTCTATAGAGAGAGATCCTGCCATCTACCCGCTTGGGTACCCTGCCACCTGCCTTCAGCACTCGTGTGTTGCCAGCACAAGCCACAGAGTATGCCTTCGCCTTCATCCAGGTTCCCCAAGATGTGAGTACAGGCTCGTTCTCTTTTCAGGGGGACTGACAGACTGACATAGCCATTGTTGCAGGCCCCTCTCAGCCTGGGAAGAGAAGGTGGAAATGTGTTTTATGATAGCAGTTTGGTTTGTTCTTAAGCAGTGGGTGGGTCTGGTGAGTCACATACACTGGTATAAAAACTCCATCCCCACAGCAAGAGAGAAGGGCCTGGATACTGTGGCCTTGTGTGTCTTGGTAAGAGATTATTCTCTATATCTTAAGGCAGGTAGAGAAGGAACAGCATTTTTAACCAAAATATGGCATGGTCAGATATGTTTCTGATAGCTTTGTAAGTGGGGGGTAGACTGGAAGGAATGGTTGGAAATGGTCCTGACAGTCTAAGGCTAGAGATAAGGGCAGCCACACCAAGACCACTTGGGAAGTAAGGGGGTGGGGGTTGAGGGACAAGTCTCAGAAACTCATGGTAATATCAGAGAGGTGGGACAAGACAGAGGAAGCTAATATGCCACTGAATTCCTGACATAGGGATGTGATGCTGTTGGTCAAGGGAAAGGAGGAATAGTTGGAACGTGGAGGCTCTCCAGTGTGCCACACAGGGTCCAGTATGGAAGAAAGATCACACCTAGAGTTATAGATTTAGACATGAGAACCGTGGGGGCGCTAAGATGGTGCAGAGTAATGTGAAAGCTATGTGAGGGAGGGAGAGACTTGGAGGTACAGGCAAGGTGAGGCAAGGGGCTCAGAGGCAGGGGGAGGGGATATATGTGACAAGAACCCGGGATGCTGATACAGTGAAGACAGCATCGATATGGTAGCTGGAGCAAGACCATAGAGGTTTAGAGAGGCCTGAGCAACAATCACTGGGCAAATTTTAGGCAGAAAATGCCACTTCCCTCGGAGGCATAAGGCGGGTAGTTATAGGTCCAAAAGTTGGTGGTAAGAATGGCTTATGTGTAGTTGGTTGGAGTAGAGGAAGGGGTCCTTCATATCCAGGAAGGGAGGAGAGTCACCGACCCTTCTGGAGGTCCAGGGACAGACAGGCCTGGAGACCCAGGCAGCTCTTGTTTGGCCTTCGTACATCCCCCTCCCTAACATGTCTATATCCCTGTCCAGGAGGATGCTCGCACAGATGCTGTGGACAGTGTGGTGCGAGACATTCAAAACACTCAGTGCCTGCTCAATGTGGAGCACCTGAGCGCCAGCTGCCCCCATGTTACTCTGCAGTTCGCGGATTCCAAAGGCGATGTGGGGCTGGGCCTGGTGAAGGAGGGACTGGTCATGGTGGAGGTGCGCAAGGAGAAGCAGTTCCAGAAAGTGGTATGTGATTTGGAGAGGGGCTCCCCATCCTGGAAGCAGGCCCTTAGCACATACCCTGTACAACAGTGTCACAAGTGTCACAGATGAGGGACTGGGGACTGTACCCAGAGCCAGCGCAGAACCTCCGGTCCTGCTGGGGAAAGATAATGGATTTGGGTTTGTTGGGGTTTTTAAAAAAATCTAATTAAAGCACAAATTAATTGGCTGCGGGTTTGGCTGAGAATGCAACTGCTAACTAAAGCAGAAAGTTTCCCTCTGCATGTGCCCCAGCTGACAGACTAGGGAGCTTTCCTAGGGGGATGCAGAGGGTCAAAACATTTTTCCCTCCCAGTTCTTTTCTCTAACATGGCGCCTCCAAGTCCTTTTACCCAGGACCACCCATAGCCATGTTCCAAAAGAGTCCATCACAAAGCTCCTTCTTTCAGCCCACAGGTCCACATGGTATTTTGGTGGTTTGTGGTTCAGAGGCATTGGCTATCTTAATGTCCTCACATGAAGCTACTCATAACGGCTCTGATATCCAGAAATTCCTTTGCCAACATTATGATGATAAACACTTTCTATGAGTTCACTCTTTTGCCCACCGTCTTTAATGAGAACAGACAAACCTACTTTGTGGAATTTACATTCCAGCATGAGACAAGGAAAATGAACATAATTAATCAAATCAAATGCTGCAAGGTGATGACTGTGGAGGAAAGGGGAAAATAGAAGTCTAGACTAGAGGATTGGGGTGGATTGCATTGTTTTAAATGGGGGTCATCAGACATGGTAGGAAGAAGGTGGTGTTTCATCAGAGACTTGAAGGCTAGGATAAATAGCCAAGTGGGCATGCAGGGTTGAGACCTGGGCAGATGGATTAGCCAGTGTCAACTTGAGCAGTTCCAGACAGCAGTGTGACTGTACTCTGCAGTTGTCTCTGAGTACTAAACTCCACTGACCTGTGCACCTGCAGCAGCATGCTTGGTTGTTCCTAGTTGCTCATTCAAGAACACCTTCATCTTGACCACTTAACCTCTTCTTGTCCTGCAGATCACAGAATACCTGAATGCCCAGGAGTCAGCCAAGAGTGCCAGGGTGAGTTCTTGCCTGGGCTCCTGGAGGTGCTGAGGTGTGGCTCCATTGGACCCCAGATCCCTGAAGAACCATGTTCTGTCTTCCTCTCTCTCTCACAGCTGAACCTGTGGCGCTATGGAGACTTCCGAGCTGACGATGCTGATGAGTTTGGCTACAGCCGCTAAGGAGAACTGAGCCTGGCCCCCAGCACCACAGATGCCAGACCCTTTCCCTCTGCCAGGAGACCGTTTTCAACTCCAGACCTAGTTGAGGGAGCATAGATTGGGTCTAGCTTTGCTTCAGTGTACAGAAACTTCCAGTGTGGTGGGTAGCATTGCAGCTGGGGTGGGGAGCCTGAGGCTTGCTGGAGCGAGCAAACCATCACAGTGGCACTGCCATCCACAGTCTTTACCGAATGATTTTGTATTTTTATTTGAGGGTTTGTGGGGGTTTTTTAATTGTCTTCAAATCAGGAAAGAACCATGAATGACTTTGTCTTAGTGAAGGGGATAATCGTGACACCTGAGGCAGCTGCCAGCTGGCACCCACCTCTACCCCAGACCACCCTTCTTCCCAGACTCCGTCCAAGTGTTGATTATGTGACTTCTGATAACGTCCAGTCTCAAATTCCAGTGTGTTCGCATCTGCCCTCTCACCAGCCTGTTCTGTATTTAAAGCTTTGAGACCCAATAAAATAGTACCTGCTGTCTGCAACCCTTACTGTCATGGTAGAGCCAGAAGACTGGATTCTTGGCCCCAGCCAGGAGGAGGTCTGGTGGATACCACAGCCATCTTGCAGAAAAGCAGACATCTAAGACTCACTGCATGTGAATGTACTCCAGGACTTCAGCTTCAGAGTAGTATGGCCTCCAATGCTAGATCATCCCGCAGGTTCATCACAGCCTGAGCCCAGCAAAGACCCCAAAGGAAGCCAAATGAGAAGTCCCCAGTTCCTGCTGTGAGCTTACACTGGATAAGAACAAGCTGGGCCAGGTAGTTCAGGCTGTAACCCCAGCTCCAGGGAGACCATGAATTTAAGGCCAGCCTAGACTGGAGTACTCGAGGTCAGTCTGAGCAATTTAGTCCTTGTCTCAAAAATAAAAAGCTTAAAAAGGACTGGCCTATAGCTTAATGATGCAGTTGCTTGCCTAGTGTACATGATGCCCTAGGTTCAATCCCAGATACCATTAAAAATAAAAAATAAAAGTTGCCATCAAAGACCTTGGAGAAAAGGACTGAAATAACAGGCACCTCTGAAAAGGATCCCAGCCCCTACTGAGGGAGGCCTGTTGTTGTGAGCTAGTTTTTACTCTAATAAGAGATCTCAAATTAAGATTGAGCTGTGCCGAGCCACATAATTGTGGACTAGGAAAAGCCCACAGCAGCCATGTAATAGTCAGTGAAAGTTCATCACTTGGAGGGAATTCTAAGAGGTGGACCAAGACCAAAGAGAAAGAGCCTAGCTACCCATCTCATCCCTATGGCCCTTCCTAGTCGCATACTTTGAGGAAATCTGATGGTATGACCTTCTGCCTTTCTGACCAGGGTGATACTCCAAAACTGCCTTGGCCTTAGTGTGAGGCATCAGTGAAAGCAGGCTGGCCCTCTTAAGCCAGACACCACCAAAACACATTGGGCAGGCTTCACGGGGGCTTCTGTTTAGAATGTATCTTTAGACAAAGAAAGGTGTTCCTCTCGGGGTTCCTGTACAGGATAAGAGTTCAGTTCCCAGCACACAGGTCAGACAGCTCATAACCACCTGTAAGCTCCGGCTCCAGAGGTTCTGGCTTCTCTAGCTTCCAAAGGCGTTGCACTCTTGTACTATACACAGACTCCTACATCTGTGATCTTAGTCTCAGCACTGTGGAGGCAGAGGCAAGAGGATCTCTTGAATTTAAAGACAGCTTGGTCTACAAGTTCAAGGACAAGCAGCACTACACAAAGAAACCCTGTCTCAAAAAACAGTAATATACATTTTAGAAAAGGGAAGCAAATAGGATTGGCGGGCAGAAACATGGCGGCAGTTCAGCTCCAGGAACCCTCTACTTGCTTTTCTCTTGAGCCCCTCAGGGCTGCTCAGAACAAGTCCTGTACTCCTTAACTCAGACCCGTTACAGCTCAGTGAGCTGCCTTCCCTGAATTCCTCACAGCCCTGGTGGTGTCCAGTAAGTCATCAGGAATGGTGGTGACTTAAATGACTTGTCACCCCACTCCTGGAGAAGCCATCCAGCCCCCAGTAGGCAAGCATACTTTTACCATGGCTTCACTTCATTTTGATCCATAAAGAAGAGAATGCCCATCTCACTTATTTCTTTACCTCCACAGTGCTCCCAGTAAGGCCACAAGGCGGGGTGCTATGCATTCACAATGAGTGCAATCTGTAGAGGGGCAAAATGCCAACCTACTCTTTGTAAAAGGGTCTGAAATCATCTCCCTGTCGTAACAGTTGCCTTGGTTACATCTGCACCCAAGGATAAGCCTTCCTTAGTTTTCCAGTTGAAATTATGCCTGAGCCTTCCCACTTCTTATTTCCTTTCTCTTCCGAGGCTGGTTTAGACAAAGGTCAGAGCAGTCACCAGGTAGGCAAGCTCTGCTGCAGGCTCTAGCCTGCTGTGCCTCTCTCTGCCACATCTGTTGAGCTGCTGAGGATTCTCCTGAAGGGTATAGAACCGAAGGAGACGGTCCAGCATCAGCACCTGCAAGAGATACCAGAAGAACCCCAGAATGCCACCTCAGCCCCTGGACTTCTAGAACTTGCTCCTTGAGCGTGGAACCATGGACTCTGCTCCCTCCCTGTGCCTTTCCAGTTTCACCCCCAATTGTTCACTACCTTCTTTTTTTTTTTTAACTCTAACTTTATGCGCATTCTTGGTTTGCCTGCATGTATGTGTGAGGGTGCCAGATCCACTGGCTAGAACTGAATGTACAGACAGTTGTGAACTGCCATGTGTCGGTGCTCTTAACCACTGAGCCATGTCTCCAGCCCTGTTCATTCCCTTTTTGCTTCTGCTAGACAGGTTAATGCCCCCAAAAACCCTTGGCACAGCATTGGGTTCAGCAAACTTCAAGGCCATTGAGATCTTCCAGGGGATCCGTAAGGTAGATGAGGAGGCAACTCGCGCCATACAAGAATAAAACCCAGCAGTGGTCAGTGCCCCTGCAGTTTTAAGGGTCTAAGCCATGGGCCCAGGTGGCTAGAGAAACTTCCACTGAGAGGGGAAACTTGGTCTGACAGATGGTGGGAATGGTTTGCTCATCTCTGGCTCTGTGTTGGGAGTTCCTAGAACTATGGGGTTTAAAGACTGTCAGGGAGATACTGATACTTGAAGCTCCTTGTCAGGACCATCATCTTCCTCTCTGCTGTACACAGGGCCAGCAAAGAAGGCAGGCATGGAGGAAAGGGCTCATACAGCCGCCTCACCTTATTTATTGGTTTGATTATTTCTACATCCTGCGGAGAATTAGTCAGATGGACCCCTTTTCTTGCATTAGCCCATGTTGGGAAGCAATAGGGAGGGGCTAGAGAGCTGGTGCCTCAAGAGTGGTTATTGATGTCCTAATTACAAGAGGATGCTAATTTAATTTGAACCTAATTACAGTGCACTACCCTGGGTGGCATGTGTTTTAATAATTAACGTCCTTCAGATGCGTGGGAGTGTAATAATATTTACACTAGGTTGGCCAGCAGCCTGGGGAGGCGGGCTGGGGGCCCATACACCACCCTCTACCCAGCAGCTTGGCTCCTAGCAGGTGGGGAAGATGGCACATGAGTCTTGGTCCCCTAGTGTCTTGTCATCCTTCCCAGGGAATATGCTTGGATCTCATTTCCAACCACTTCCTTGACCCAGCAGGCAGCTTCACTCTGCAGGGTGCCATGCTGGGATTCTGAAATCCATCAGACCTGCAGGATCTCCAGGCTTCAGCTCCAGCCATGCTCAGCCTCCCTCACATCCCAAACCACACCAGAAAAGCCCTGTTTCTGGCTTCCCTGCTACCTGAACAGTCCCAGGAAAGTGCTGTGTGAGCGGAGGGAAGGAGAGCTACTTGGTGCTGCTCTTTCCCTTTGCAGATAATGTGGAAGAAACATATTCAGGAAAGTTCAGTTTCAAGGGCACAGCTCAGACATGTGGCCAGCACTACACTAAGCTAGAGGCCATCACCTACGGGTGACCCCTCTCTGACCTCCATCCTGATGGGTGGCCTTTGTCTATTCTGTGTTTTTGCTTTTCAGTTTCACCTGGCTGTGATTTTTTTCATTTAGTGGGCTCCCACTGTGTAGATAAGATACCTGTGTGCCGCCTTCTTCAACTTGGTATGTCTTAGACCCAAGAGGTGACATAAAAGCAAAGCTGTTTGTGGTCTCCTTTGTCAACATTCACCTCAGAAGACACCCTGCTTGTTACAAAGTCAGGGATTAGCCGCCTGCTGGAGCCATAGCCACACCAGTCGCTAAAGGAGAAATCTCATCATTAGCACTGGAAGGACTGGTAACACTTCATCAAGAGACTATCAAAATGATGAACAGAGCAGTTCCACACCCTACCCAAACCCAGCATGATGCCCACAGTCAGCCTTCTAGAGGTGGGGAAAGGACCTATCCAGAAGCCTGGCAGAATCAGAGGTCAGAGCTGGGTATGTAGCTCACTACAGCACTCACCTAGCATGAGGAGAGGCCTGGTTCAAACCCCGGACACTAGAAATTTTTTTTTTCTTTGAAGAAGCAGCAGGCCATTAGAATGCATGAGAGAACACGTGTGTCTCTACCAAAATGTCTCCCAGGGCAGTTTTGTCCCAAAGCATGGCTGGCAGACCCACTCCATCGGAATCACTTGGGTGCTCATTAAAATATAGCTGCCAAAAATAGTGTCAGAACTATATTGAGAGTGGGGGTGGGGCAGGGGAGCCAAGTCTTCATTTATCAGATCAGGAAGACAATGGGCAGTGTTTGAAGTTAGTGAAACAAGAGCTGGCATATTATTTAGCAATAAGATGGCAACCCCCGAAGATCAAACGCAGATGATTAAAAGTGGTTGCCAGTAGACAGCACTACAGGGCGTGGCAGTGCTATTGAGTTTTTTAACCGTAGGCAAGCACTTCTGATGCTCAGATTTCACTCATTATCATATAAATATTGTGCTGATCCATTTCACTCTGGACTGCCACCCCAAGCTGTGTGGGGTGGGGCCTGGGAATCTACTTTTAGCATGCTTCCTCGCTGGTTCTTTCTGATGGGTTCGCTGGTTCAGTCCAGTTCAGTGTGTGGCTACAAAACTGGGGACCTTTTCTTCATCAACTAACAAAGCCTCACCTGTAGGGAGAAATCGGTCTTATAGGGGGCACTGCGAAGCCTCTAAGTTCCTGCTCCCTTCTCAAACTGGAGTGTACACAGATACATAGATCTTGAGTCTGTCTTGTGGGTTTCTGACAAACTCTATGCTTCTGAAGTTACCATGCTGGTCAAACTATAGAAACTTCATCCCAGTGGCTACCTGCTGAGATTTTCAAGCTTGGTAGCCATCACTCAGATGTTGTAGCCACTACTCTTCTAAAAGACATTTTCCAAGATGGGCAGTAGTGACTCACGCCTTTAATCCTAGCACTCGAGAGGCAGAGGCAGATCTCTGAGTTCAAGGCCAACCTGGTCTAGAGAAAGTTCCAGGACAGACAGGCTCCAAAGACACAGAGAAACCCTGTCTTGGGAGGGCATTTTCCTCCGAAACAACCCTAGTGGAGTGAGGGGTTTCACAC
Source organism: Dicrostonyx torquatus (assembly GCA_028555095.1). Classification (NCBI taxonomy): domain Eukaryota; kingdom Metazoa; phylum Chordata; class Mammalia; order Rodentia; family Cricetidae; genus Dicrostonyx; species Dicrostonyx torquatus. Next base: position 5,877,979 of record JAQHUG010000069.1, on the reverse strand, counting down.
TCTGGGGGCCTTTGCCAGAGTCCCTAAGCTTGAGGATAGTCTTGACACTGGGTAAGGTGGGACCATCAGAGCCTCACAAAACTATGGCTGAACCATGTCAAGATTATCAGGACACAGGGGCCCTGAGGCCTGCCTGGGTGTCAGCAGTACAGATCAATTATCCAGGCTCCATGAAGTAATGATTTGGGCCCTTCGGCACAGGAACTGTGCTAGGGACTGGGTGCTATTGATGCAAACCAGTGAGCGGATGATCTCAATCTTTCGGCACCGTCTGATTTGCTGGGATCTAGCAAAGAGGCCAGCTCTCTCAGGCCTCCCCTTCAGCCAGCCATACATAGGTGTGGGCCAGAAACTGGGGAAGGAAAGGAGTCCAAAGTTACGGTTAATATAAGTGATACACGTTTGGGCTTTGTCATGTGTTCCCATGCTCAGCTCCTCTGTGGTCAGGAGTGTCTCACGGTAGAGGAAACTCCACTGCAGGAACCTGAGTCCGCCTCCTCTTAGGCCTTCTCACCAGCCTGAGAGGTCTAAGAGTTTCTGTTTCAAAGAATGCTTTACTGAGCCTGAGCCTGGGGCTGTGGCCAGAGGCTGATACAGATAGATGTCACCAGGCCACACGTGTTCACACTTGTTGAGAACTTGCAAATTAGCTTTGCCTCGCGGAGCTTTGCAACAGTGCTGGAGGACACTGCTTTAATGACAGGCAGCCTAGACTGTTCTGCATGCCGTGGACTAGCTGAGGACCCTTACCCCCGTCATCAGCCTCTCCGAGGCTGTTCTCTCATTTGTGAGCTGAAGACAAAAGAGTTCTTCAGGATGGGACAGATGGCGCCACGGGTAAGAGTGCTGGCTTACCACCACACCTGGCAACCTAAGTTCAATATCCAGGACTCATGTGATGTAATAAGAAAAAAACAAACTCCTGCAAGCTACCCGCTGAGCGTGCATGTGCGCGCACACAACATTTTTTAAAGAATTCTTAGGGTTCACAAAGAATCCAGGGAGATGTTTGTGAGGCCCTTTGCATGAGAACCAGCACAGATTCAGAGCGGAGAGAAAGCAGTGCACCCTCCCTGAGACTAGCAAGGTAGCCAGTCTCTGAACACTTGTACCTTCCCTGAGACTAGCGAGGTAGCCAGTCTCTGAACACTTGCACCCTCCCTGAGACTAGTGAGGTAGCCAGTCTCTGAACGTTTGCACCCTCCCTGAGACTAGTGAGGTAGCCAGTCTCTGAACGTTTGCACC